>WYDF02003722.1:0-13999 GCA_009867245.2 Adranes taylori
GGTTCACGCGTTTGCGTACCCTGGAAAGGGTGTACTTTAGGTCGGAATTCCAGTTGAATGTTCTATTAAACCAGACAGACACCTAGATAACAGATTTCGTCTTTCAACGAAATGGGTTCATTTCGAGAGTCCAAATATTGTTCAATAATATAAACAATATACACCAACCGCAAGTGAAACAGATTAAGTGACAATTGTAATATGCTTTGTTAACTGTAATAATGAAATTGTTGAAATCAACAAAAACTTCTTAGGATTTGTAAATATTGACGATTCTACATGTCGCGGTTTGTATGAGACAATAATTGCTCTTCTTGTCAAATGGCATTTTCCCATTGAAACCATGTGGGGTCTGGGATATGCCAAAGTAGCAGAAGGAAAGGGAAGAAAAATGGTATTCAAAATTTTATACTAAATAAAATCATCGAGCTTTTTTCGTCCCATCTGCTGGTCATACATTGAATTTAATGATCAATATTACAGCAAAACTAAATTACGTTACTATCAGCTTTTTGACACAGTACAAGAAATATACAATTCGTTTTCATCATCTCCAAAATGTTGGACAATTCTTTTAGAATTGATTTCAAATTTAACATTAAAACAACCATCGGATACTCGCTGGGAAAGTAAAGCTTTCGAATTGCTTTCATTCGTCCTTTACGTTTGTAGTGATACAACAATCATGTGAACCCGGTATATTAGTAATGTCAATTGGTCTAGTGCCGGATGGCCTAACAAGGGTAAGTTTCTTAACATCAAACAATAATTTTGAGGAAGAGATGAAATCAAGAAAAATGTGACTTCATTTGTATTAGCCATGTTAGTGAAGTTTCTCATAACTTTTTCGCCTGCTTGGTATCATCTGATTTGAATATTTAGTCATATGAAGAGAGTTTTGGAGAATTTGTTGTGAAATGCGAAAATTTTACGAACTTAAGCGATTCACTAACATCAGTTTGGGATGAATCCGGTCAGTTGCTGAAGAAAAAAGAATAGACCATTTAAGTAATCGATTATGGAGAACATCACTGTTTGAGCGGACGAAATAATTACAGCGAACATCTTTACGGCGTGGGACGTCTCCTAAACCAGCAATACTAGAATCTGCATAGAATCAAGCATCTTGAATTTATGGCAAATTTTGAAACGTGTATTATTTATAAGGAATGTATATGCAGTTTCATCGGAGTTAACAATCTGTACCAGAAAACTGAATAAGCACTAATTCTTATTTTGGCTGGCACAGTTATCAACCCAAATTACAATGTGGTCAAATTGCGACAGTATTCTTTTAGAAACTTATGATATGCATTTACAATGTCTTCTTGATTTCTACCGGATACGGCTTCGTGCCATAAAACTGCACAAGGTTTTAAATTTTTCTTATATGTACCAATTGGTGCAAATGATTGATTAAAAGCAATTATACGAAGAGTAAATGTAACTTTTTTAAACATAGGTAATCTAGGTAACATTATAACATTTTGAAAAATCTGCGGAAAAATACCTTTCTTTGCCAAGTTTTATTTTATCTACGTCTTTTCTATACTCTAATCTTGCTTCATTGACGAAATTCATATGTTCTTTCCAAGAAATGCAAATATTACAACTATTGATATTGGTTACCAATGCAGGTTCGGTACTTTCCTTGTGGTGTATTTGAGACGACTGCACATTTGATGCTTTGTAACAACAATGTATTTTATAAGCTTCGCATTCCTCATTTCCTAATTTAGTAAAAGATATATTCATTTCTGATACGACTCTTTTGTAATATTCATACGAAACTTTTATGTTCTCGTTATGTTCATGAAGCTTTTATACATGGTAGATATGTTAACATCGCTAGGTATATATAATTTATTCGACGCGTGTTCTCTTCTATAATGGGAAACACATGGACTAAAATTTAAAATATGTTTCTTCACCGTATCTTTGTCCTTTTTATTTTGTTTTGCGTAGGAAGTGGAGAATCTTCAAAAGACAAAGGATGCCCGATGCATCCAATAGTGTGGGATTTTTTCCACTGAACTCCACTCCCAGTTGGGATATTATACTTAGGAGGTTGGTGAATTTATTGTGTGAGGCTTTAGGATTTATCATCCTCTTTAGCCTGGAACTGAACTCCATTCAGCCTGTCGTCACCTTCCTTTTATTGTTGACTAACTTCTTAATCCCATTTACCCAACACTTATACATATTGCATTCTTGTAACACAACCTCATTTGGTGTGGCGTTATTGTTTCAGTACGTGCAAGCACATTTGATTACGTGAGTAGCAATTAACTAGTAAAATGATATTTTTGTTGTTGGGATTGCAATTTATTAATTCACAATTTAAATTTGGGATATTTAGTTGCAAAATTCCTTAGGGAATTTCATTGCTTTATTAATACATAACTGCTATATATAGAAGCTGATTTTAATTTATTCTGGTAACCAGAAATATTGATCAGTTGTATCATTGTTCTGGCAGCATTCTTGTTTCTGCTGCGCTTGATTTTCATGTTGATCTAACTGCTAATTTTCTTGTCGAGATGAAACAAATCGTTAGTTATGGGATCTAATATAAGAGTGGAATAGTTTTACGAATAAAAATTTTATCGTTTAGAAATGGAATATAATCATAAGATGAGTAAATATTCAAAGTGCCATTTGAATTACTTTGGTCCGCATATGCGCAGTGTTGGTCTCGTAAATTGTTGGGCTTAATTTTTTGATCAAGGAAAATTTTGCAAATTTTTTAGGAATATCCTAAAATTCGTTAAGTCGGATTAATGGTACAATGCTTTGTTCAGCTACGTTATGTTGGATTTGTTGTAGAAGAGAAATTATTGGTACTTGGAATGGGTGTAATTTAAACCATTTGCTTTTGGTTTTGCTTAATACGTTGTTTTGCATTTCGCGGATGTTATTCGGTTCCTCAAAATAACTTTGCTAAACATCTCACTAGGAGAAGGCACTAAAAGGAAAACAATTTAATCAACGTCCATTCGATCCTTGGTAAGTGGAAATCTCATGTTTTAATTGTTTTTGTAAAGCAATTTTTTTCACCATCCTGTTTCAAACAGTTTTCTGGTGTCGTAAACATGGTGATATGGAAGTAAATCTTTCTATATAGGCTTTTATTAGATATCAACTTCTAGAGCTCACTTTCTTTTTGAATATTAAATCATTTTGGAAGTTTTTCTGGATACCTAGTTTTCTGAATTGCTTATTATCCGATCTTTTAAATACCTGTCAACTTTACGTACATCTTCTTCGACGTTCAACAATTGATCTTCAATCAAAGCATAAACTAGAGAGCAGTTTATTGCATTTAGAAAGTTGTTTATTGGGAAACTATACACGCAATTATATGTCTTTTATGGATTTTACTGGAATCAATCTGGAGTCATTCCGTTAACATGTCAAGTCGTTACGTATTTTGTTGTCCATAGCAGTCGCGAGCATTCGTAACTGGAACTGCGAATTATAAATTGCATGTTGGTATAAGTGACATATAAATTTTAACATATTAGATGGATGGATTTCGTTGCATTATGAAACAACCACATTAATTATTTAAGTAAGTCCCATATGCGTTCTATTGTGTACTGGGTGTTAAGACAGTAGAAAACTGATTTCTATGCAAAAGGTTTGGTAGTTTTCATTAATTGGAATAAAATAATAGACACAGATCGCGACAATCAGATCTAATGTAAAAAATATTTCAAACTAACCTAAAAAACATATTGTAAATGACAGCTCGCATACATGTATAGAGTTTTCAATCAAACAATATATGTCCGATGATAAATTCAGAATGTATATTCACTTATGCAAGTACAACGATGTTCGGTAAAAAAGAGGGTGTTGATAAAGCTTAAATACCTTATTGCAGAAAACCATTCACCCAAAAAGTCCATCGGAATTTTTTCTATCTTTGTGGTCTCTCATATATGATTCGCATTTTTCGGTGATTAGCTGCTTAAAAAAATATAAATTTTATATATAGTTGACGTTTCGTGGTTAAATGGTTAAACCTCAACGCTGCCGTTATTTGATAAGTAAATTGATGAGTAAATTAGGAAATTAATATTTCTTATTGAAAAAATGTTTACCCCATCCTGGACTCGAACCCGGACCTCTCGATTGCCGGTCGGTTGCTTATCTAATTGAGTTAACGGGCATTTTTTCGAAGACACAAATAATTTTTTACATGTATTTGTTTTCCGTATCCATTAAGATAGGCAACTTATATATCAGGATTTGGTTTAGCCACCCGTTTGCTACCGTCGATCTATTCATTCGTCATCTGCTAGATGGAGCGTCCTGAATGTTTTTATCAATTTCTTTTCCGCTTTGCTGGCCATCGCATGTTTAATTGATTAGTTGATGTTTCGTGGTTAAACCTCCATATTATTTAATAGAGTAAATTATGAAACTAATATTTCATATTACTTGTGTCTCGAAAAAATGTTTACCCCATCCGGGACTCGAACCCCGACCTCTCGATTGCCGGTCGGTTGCTCTTCCAATTGAGCTAACGGGCACTTATTCTATTTAAAAAAATCTATACATTATATCATAATTCATTTTTAATACATTTTACGAAAAAACATATCTATATTTCATTATAGGAGTGCATTCCATAAATTTGAATAAATGCTGAATTTATCTTGGGAAGCTGAACAATATTTTTGGTTTAGTTCTCAATGTGATATATGATTCCTCTGGGACTATATTTACTTTTGAGAAATAATTATATGTCAGGGGTCACTTTTAGAAGTATACTATCCAATGATATTAGAAATGTACTTTAAATCAACTCTTTGCATTATATTTTTATCCTTGTCTATAAGAGTGTGATCAAGATCTAATGCAGACAACGTTACTGTATAGAAAATCAGTTTGGTGCAATTGTAACAGAAAACTCTTGTGATGTCAAAATTTGAAAGTTGTTCAACATATAACTACAGCATGGAATTACAGCAGAAATGAATTTCTTCTTGTTACTACACCGAAGCTTGTATTTTAGAAAATTCTACCAACAGAAACAATAACCTTAAGCATTTTTTGAAATTAACAAACTTTTGTAAAAACTACCGGCATCGGCTTTTTTTCTTGAAAATGAAGAGAAACTTATACCTGAAACGCTGATAGAAAGAAAAATTTGACACGAGCTGATTCGTGTTGCCGCTAATATTTTCAATCCTCCATTTAAATGCACTAATATCACAACACAAGAACAAACTATTTCAGGAAAATATTCTCAAGATATTCTTGTTCTCCGCTAATATACCCAAAAGAATATTCTGGTCTTACATTTATAGTTCCAATGTCAAGAAGTACATGTAATCAAATTATCTGTGCTACAGTTTAAACGTAAGTGTACATTTAAACTCAACAAAATATGATTAGCTTCAGTTCTAAGTTTGTTACGTGCACAATCTACATTTAGAGGTAGTGTTATAATTGGATATCTATTATCCAGTATTAGCTTTTCATAAAATTCGTCTTGCTACAATCTTAGCTTCTGGATTTTAAATGAAGTGGTGCCTCTTAACACAACCAGTCTGACTTAGTTAAATTTGGTTTTAATTTGTATGCGACCTAGGAGTACACGATAACCGTTTCTTGTTCCAAATATATTACTAATACGACTGTTTAATAATGGGTTTATTCCTTGATATAATCTATTTCATCATCAGTGTCGCTTGGACTAATCCATTTTTTTCTGTGAAAAATGGAGTGTTAGCTACCATGGAGTGTTACTCTACCATCCTGTTCTCACAGTCGTTACGGTTGCTTATTCACAAACAATGAAGTCAGATTCTAATATAGCCTCACCTTTGTGATGCTCATCCATTTCGGTCTCCATTTCGGTCTCTTTGGTGGAATGTTTCTACCTCTTCATCTGAGTAACTCGCTGGATCATAAACTTCTAAAATTTGAACGTCTGTTTAGTTTAGTTTCGTCTTAAGTCTTAAACGGTCTTGTTTTGCTATAGCAGCTACTAATTTAGTTTTTAGTATAGTTAGGTACTGAAAAGCCCTACACAATTTGTTCTGCCCTTACTTATATCAGGAAATGAAATAAATCGTCACCGTTTAATGTTGCAGTAAACTCACCTGTTCTTTTGACGTTAGAAGACAAATCCAGCAAAATTTAATTGTTCAAATTATTTTTCCAGTTCTATCAAATTTGTGTCACTGGACATAAGTGCAAGCGCTATAATTGCAAATACTGAATGCTTTCAAGCAATTTGGGTTTACCTGCAAGGGATTCTTAGCACTCTCTTTTATTTTCCCGGTGCCTGATACTTGCTTTTATTCTATAGAACTGCTGTATTAATATTTGAAGAGTCGAGCTTACCTACATACGCTTACTTGAATTGCGGGTTGACAGGAGACATTTACAGTTCCAATGGATGTCTGGAATAGCTGGTCCATGAACCACCTAATCAATAGTATTATAAAAGTGTTATAAAAGTTTATTTTCTTACTTTTCTCGAATCCAAATTTTATTGCGAGTAATTTAAAAGTACCACACTTAAAAAATATTTAAATTACGGCTCAACATATTACTTACTTAGATAATAAAATAAGCTTTATTCTGTATTTGCTCTATCAATACAAAACTTCCCTTATGATGCCGAATTAATATCTATCAGACGCATTCGAAGCTTGAAATACGTCATCTACAAGATTAACATCTTTACTAGGGGGAATTGGGTATCAATGTTTAGTAGCAGCTTGATAATCAGTGTTTGCCAAAATCTCAATCAATAGAAACAGATTATAAGTAGATTAGACAGGCAGTTAGTATACGGTACTAAATCTTTTAAAATGTGTTTCACTATAGAACAAAAAATCTAAAACATATCCCGAAATCTGCAGCGATCTTTTCTTCAGTCATAATGTCAAGTTGAAATTTATGACATGGAATTGAGTTTGCTTCAGCGAGATAACCCAGTTCTTGTTAAAACACAATAAACTTTACACGTTTGAGGAGAGTAAGTAAATATGTGCAACTTTTAGAACACATTAACATTTATCAACATTATGATATATTTTAGCATACATACAACGTAATATGAAGGTCCTATGCCTCGAACATATTTTATTAAACTCGAACATATCGTAAAATGCCGACAATTTAAAATCATGAGGCACAATTTATTTATTTAATCACAAAACTAGAAAAATACGAAAATATCAATCAATAAAAAATATACAAAACTAAATACATATAGTAAATAATCATGTTATTTTCAAAAATAAATTCACATCAAGATTCATTTTTGTGATAGTGTTCTATGCACAATGGTGGTTTATTGAAACATGTCTTGCATATGTATTTGGTATCTTTCCAGACATTGCGCAATGTTTGCATCTTAATATGATAACTCTTCTCGGGAGACTTTGGATTAGGTATACTTGCCGGGAAGTGCATATTTTGGTTATTGTGATTTTCGTGATCATGTACATTCAATATCGGTTGTTTATCTCCACGTAATGCACCTGCACGCACTACCTATCTTCCATCAGTTAATCCGTAGGTATTCCTAAAAGTTCTTTGACCAATACTTCTCGATATTGCAACAGAGGTAGTTTACTGTTTTTCAATTTTTGTTTTATAAAAAACTAATTCCAAATAGCTACGTCTAGAAGATTGAACATTACCCTTTAATATCACCTTATACTTTTTCGAGGGGATGAATAGTAGCTGATCATTTGATCATTACGGTCCACTCCAGACATATTATTATTATTCTCCGAAACCTCTACTAGTTTGATTCTTTGTTGTCCAAATCGATTTCTAACAGATATAAGTTTGAGGTGATATTTAATTGTTATATTTCGAGTCTGTTATTTAGACTTACCTCCTATATCTCCACTTAGATACTTAACCTCTGCCATTTATGACCTCCTTTATTTAGTTTCATTATTGTAATTGATTTTGGATTTTTTCTCCTATTTGTGCATAAGGTACCGGTAGTATGGGTTTTTCAAATATATGATGGCTTCGATCCAAATAAGTATGTTTAGTAAATATCCATCCATAGTACACAAAGAATACAATTTTATCCCATACCATACCTAGCGTTTTCCCTTTATCTATTACCTAAAACTCAAATGGCCACGAAAAAGAAGTCGTTATTCGTCAAGTGATAACTCTTCCAAAGAGTAAAACGCAAGTTTGAAATTGGCAAGTAATCTATTCAATAGTGGACCCACTTTGTTTAGATTATCTTTTGGGTTAGCTGAATGACTATAAGGGCAATTTGAGTAATTGCTGAAAGCGTCTTCCAGACTTTGCATAACGGTATGTTGGATAGTAATATAAAGGGTCCATACTGAACTGTTTCCTAATAGAAGGAAATTTGAGATGAATAAATTTGAGATGAGATGATTAAATTAAGAATAAAATAATATATAAAACTACACTTTATAATCCTAATATGTAAATAAAAGCCATAAAGAAACACTTAATGTGCAAGGTCGTCAGCTTCTACAACTTACACACGTCTATACAAATAAAAACATCAGACCCTTTACGCGCCAATAAGAAGCGAGCGGCATATGATCACGTCAAGAGATTTGTACTTGCCGAAACGGAAGCGGCTCTCATTGATGTAGATATATACATCTCCGATATAGCCAATGAATTTTCTTATGATTATCATTTTAAACTAACGATTTCATTTGTCGGCCTATGCAAGTGTGTACAGGAAATTTCATCAAACCAAAATTTTCTGAATGTTAGTTAAGCATTTTAGTGCTTAACAACCTTTGGACACCATAACGTATTTTTGAGGGAGGCGTTTTTCTATGAGATACTTTGATATTTTGACGCATAAAGCTATTATTTCCACCGCTGGTGTGACCCACCACTTTTAGAAATCACCACCACTTGCATTTTCACTAGATAACCGTCAATGAAATAATGCAATATTCTTAACGTGTCAGGAAGAGACTTTTGATTGGCCGGAAGTATAACATTCCTAGACATTTTGTAGCAGAGTCTTCTTTCAAACTCCGACTCCGTCTTTTTTGCCGCAGATACCGTCGTAAACCGTCAGCTTAGGCAACAAGCCACAGCTTAGCGGATCCATCAGGAGCGGCTTTCTTCCCAGAAAATTCGCATTAAAGTAGCCTTCCAGGCCTGAATCAAATGAGACGCAATTTTCGAGTTGTTGTCTTTGGATGGCTGCAAGAACCCAATCGCGCTAGTTGAAGGCTATAATTCTGAAATAAGACGTAGTCAATTCCTTTTGTTAGCGAGAATGATCGCAATCAGTGTTTGATCTTAAAGCGTTATAGTAAAATTTAAAATATTCTAACAACATATTAAATTTACAATAATAAAATAAGTAAATTGAAATTCTACAAAATAAAATTCAATGCAAAACAATATAAAGAAATAAGGAAGTACAAAGAAATTATTTAATTTAAAATACCCTTATTATGGATCAAAAAACAAAAATATATTTGTACCAAACAAATAAGAGGTTAAGTATCAGACGACATATCTTCTGCTGATCCTTTCGATTCCCAATTAATTATCAATTTCTTTTCCTCTTATTCTCATATAATTTTCCCCATTATCCTTAACATCGATGCAAGATATGGAGTCGCACGGGAAGAAAATGTTGCCTAGAACGAGGACATCACCGACGCCGATTTAAGTACTTCCGCAGGGGCCAACTTCATTCCGTCAAGGCAAATCATTAGTCAATATCCTCAGCTTCATTACTCATCAAGAAAAAGCCAATTATCATAACGTTTCAATGCATTTCTACACATGCGCGCATATCTACGACAATTCTACGCCAACAGCGCATCGATAAAGTTCTACATCGCTAATGCTCCATTCGATCAACCAGGATGGAGCAAGACCAGGATGGAGCAGAACCAGAATCAACCACATATTATTCAACCAGGAATTATTTATTTAATCCAGTCAATTTTAACGCCGTTGGTGCAGAGGAGAAGTTCATTCCAGAGTCGTACTCATATATGAATAATTTTAATACAATATAATATATAGCATCATATTTAGTTCGTGACGCTTTATTTGCTTTATTATTTTGAATGGAAGAAGTGAAATGGATCAGCCTAAATTTTTAATTCTATTAAAATCCACATTATTGGCATTCATTTGAAATCGCGCTTCGGGGCATATTTTTGAAGTTATAAATACTAGAACAATAAACTAAACTATTTAAACTTGTTATTGTCTTTCTGTGTTTCCGAATTCCTAATCCAACCCTGAATCGCATGAAAGAGCAAATTATGTTACAAACAGAATAAAATATAAAAAGCAGTTTAGTAATTATAAACAAAGTACGATCCTGCTTTGGTTAAGTCAATTAGACCAGTAACACATTGAATTGAAGTAGGATTGTATTCAAAGTGAAGCTGGATTCCAGATTGAGCATCGTCAAATGTTTGACAGATGAAGTGCTTCACACTGAATATTGTTGTGGACTTCTAGAAGTGCTCCTCCTCCTGTCGTCAAAGTAGAAGCCTTGGTATTGTGATCACATCGTTCCACAATCATTCAATCGTTCATTGCCAAATATTAATTTGGTTTATCGACAACTGACCTATTTTAGTAACGTATCAACTTTTTAAAACTCCATAAATTGTTTACTAATTTAAACTACGCTCCAAAATAATTCATTAATCATTGCTCTACCATTCCCGGTGAACCATGGACAAGGCGGCATATGTCGCTGACCATAAAGCGGCAAGACTGGAAATGTCGTTCAAATCTACTGCTTGCGTAGATGCAAAGCGGCGTTCACCGTCGACGTTGTGTGCTTTTCTTAGTCGCGTGAAATGCACTGTTTCAGCAGAAAACATAAAATTTTTGAATGTATCGATGAAGTGGTATGAACACGTGGTTGGCATAACCTCAAAGAAAATTACATTTGGTGTTTCGTGTGTTGTTCATGTATGTTTACTATCGTGTTTTCCAAGATTTAAAAGTAGGTGCATACAATTATTTGTAATTTGATATTTAGTATGTTAATTTTTTTAATATTTCAGTGGAAATAGGTTTATATTGTTTTGAAAGAGTAAAGTATGTCCTTATCATGTGATCATCTCGTAATTTATTTGTGGTTATTATATCGCCTATATTTTTTATTTATTTTATATATCTTTAGAAAGGCATTATGGACCCAAAGGAAGAAGAGTAGTTCTTGCGTCTCTACGGGGAAGTAATTATGTCGAATGTATAGGTAGACGTTGAACTCAATAGTTTACCAATATTGAGAATTAATCCATATCATACACCACTTTCATTTCATTTTGAGGCAAGAACAACACAAGCATTAAATTTCCAAAGAGCAATAACCTTAAAAATTATAACTACCGTGCAGCTAATTTTCCGGGTTTGTATCAAGCATTGTTTTTAATTGACTGGAGTTTTTTATTCAATATTCCGATGTTGATGCAATGCAATTTTATTCCAAACATTATGAAATATTTGATACTTACGTCCTATTATTTTCCTGTAATAGAAAAAGTAAATTTTAGCGAGCTTAGTATATTACGGAAATAATAGCAAATATTAAAGAAAATAATACTTTTCTCTGCATCGCTTGTAGAAAATAAGTAAAACTATTAACCCTTGGAAAAACTTAAAAAATGAACGCCTTGAAGTTAAAGGTCAGGTGTCTTTTGCATATAATCAATTTGTGCTAGATGCTCAGCAGTTAGTTAAGTCTGATCTACCTTGTACCAGTCTAGTTAAGCTACCATACGTTCTACCATATCCTTTGGATCTAATTTGCATCGATCCCTACCGAGATAATATAAAAAATAGAAGAAAGGAATATTGTATCTCAATTTCGTAACCCGAGTGGATGGTTGGAATTTATTAATGTAAGCCCCATGTCCAAATTTACAATTAAAATGAGTTATAACTCAGTTAATTTATATCTGTAGGTAATAAACTGGCTGACTGGTAAACATTTAAATACTAAATCGATCACCTACATTTTGAACGATATTACGTCGTTATACCTTGAAAGGTGGTTGTCGTCATCTTGTTGAGTAAGAATTTCTTAACTTTTATAGAAAATTACTCCCTTTATCGCGCTCTGAAATCTATAGAATTCTAATCGAATATTATGATCATTCTCAGCGATTTATGATGAATAGAAAATCGAGAACGGCATACGGCCTAGGCATACGGCGTCAGAGAATAAGCCTAGCTTAACCGAGGAATCCATCTTGGACGTGACCGATAGGTGTTACCGCTACCTATGAGAGCAAAAACTTTTGGTGCCGACTTTGGCTAACGATCAAATCTTCAGCTACGAGATTCTTGTCAAAAACTAGAAATGCAGAACAGCTTATTCGGATGACACTTTAGATTTTCCTTATTAAATTTCCATGACGCCACTTCATTTTTAAAATTTTGTTAAACTTTGTTAAACATCAGTGGTTCATCCCTTCAGGCAGCTTTGTATTTTAATTGTTTTTAATTTTATATTGATTTGCTAGGCTGAAGTCCAAGAGTGTATGTTGAATCAATAGTGATGGATGCCTTCAGGGTACAACGCTGCTTATTTGTTAGTTTAATTATAATATTGTACAAGAGTTTAGAGACTCCATATCACAAGGATTCGTAACGCTTCACGCCGGATTTCTTTTTTACTTTTAGAAGATAGACTGTTGAAGAGAGTATTCGGAATGATTTAGGAAGACCACTGACTTAAGAAGTACATAGTTTTATATTCTCTGAAAGTGAAGAGATGTATGACGGGATATTGAGCTTCAATCGAGATATTTATCTTTGTGGGTACTTTCAGGATACTCTATTTTGATTTTGTCTCAAATGAGAGTGTTGGTACCAACTATTTGTCTCTGTTTTATTCATTTTTGGGAATTAAACAATTGCGCCTCACCGGATTTGATATCATGTTTAGATATTGAGATATGATATTGCCAATTAAGGTGCCAAATACCTTTTGTCTAACTAATGCATTGCGTTGGTATTGTATTTTAGTCCATTACAAAAATTTTATGAGGGATCTTATACAGGCCCTAACTTTTGGGATTGAAAACATTGGGAATGAATGGCCGAAATTTGTTGAGATATTTTGGAGAATGTCTTTTTCGAAATATTCTCTAAGAATAATTGTGTTAAAATTTATTGAAAAATTAATTCAGGACATAATAAATTCTGCATGTGTTTGCTGCGTGACATCAGCTGAGATTAAAATAGGTTAACCTGAATTATTCATATATAAATAATTATTTGACGACTTGAAATAGGGAAGGCTTTTCTAAGGGAAAGTTATTTCGAGTTTGGGCTCACAATAAATTTACTAACGTTTGTTAACATTACATTCTGCTAACTGCCGGCATTAAAAGCAATTAAGTTGTTTTTTCTTATATAAAATCACTTGTTGGATCTCACAAGTTGTATTTAAATAAACTTCAGAAAACCGAATGAATTTAATTAGATAATTTCAAACCTATATTAGAGGATTTAAATTCAGGCAGTAGAGATAAATATCTCTCGAAGGCTAATTTAAGACCATAAGATCAATTAGAATAAGTTTTGAGGATGCAGGGTTAAAAATTATTATAAAATTTGAAAAACGCACAAAAAGAAATTTTATGTGTAACATTTCCCATCTTTATATAAATTTAGCGGGCCCGTCAAAGTTTATTTGGCCCCCACCTGGTCCAAATATTTGCATAAGGCATTTCCGCGGCTTGCGGCTGCGGCAACGACATGGTCTAATTGCCGCGGGCAGCAGCATGGTTTAATTGCCGCGGCTTTGCCACGGCCAGCGCTCCACAAATTTGCTGCGGTCCTCATATTTACCTACGTCGCCTACAACTCCGCTGGACATGATCTAATTTCCGTAGCGGCCAACCTCATGGCCTAATTGCCGCGGTTTTTCCGCGGCCCGCGAGGTAGTCTAAATGCCGCGGCTTTATCGTGGCGTTGTCGCGGCAAGCCACATGGCCTAATTTCCGCGTGC
>WYDF02003733.1:0-13998 GCA_009867245.2 Adranes taylori
GTCAGGGGTCAAATAACCCAACTCATTTGGGTAAATAAAATATGACCTGGTAATGGATAGTCGTTTTACGACGGGTTTTTATCTAGTATATATATATAACTATATACGTTTAAATATAGTTTAGTTTAACTATATATAGTTTAGTGTATAACTAAATATTAACATTATTCTGCACACGATAAATGCCATAACTATACAATACCCTAATAGTTCATAATCCACTAATATGTTGTTTTTTAATTGGGAACTCGATTTTAATTTGCCAATAATTATTTGTTACGGCATTTGTTGCCAAATTCTTGAGTTTGTCTACTACACAAAGACCATATCTCAAAATTATTATCTTAATAGATTGTAACAAACACTTTCATATTTCAGATTTAAGCCTCGTAATTTGTTCACAGTATCAACGCAAAACCAGAATTTAACAACTCGTACGTCGAAGTATTATACATCTAAGCAAACCTACAGAGAAACAAAATGGTATCAGCGAATAGTTACTGTATTTACTACTCTAATAACAGTATTTTATTATGGTTTTAAGCAAGCAATTCGAATTCCGAATCAAAGTTTTATCTATTTCTTCAGATTATTACATCGTTTAGCAGGAAAATTGATGCTATTGGATACTTATTTGCTACGAGGCAATCAGAATTATAAAAAAACTAAAGCCATTTTGATGTTGTGTGCAGTTCCTCTTATTATATTAAGTGGTGAGTGTTTAATTCTTTTGGTATTTTTTTTTTATTGTTCGATTAAGTCACCTGCTTGAACATTATTTTTTTCTTTGAATGTATACTCCCATATCACACATGTGATTTTTAAAATAATTGGACACAAATAGATTGTTAAAAGCTAAAACTTCTATCGCAATAGTATGGTTATTTTTCGTTGTCCGCAGAAAGAATATAGTTATATGTTCTGAATCGCACCAAGTTAGAGAATAGATCATCTTGAAAAATTGGGGACTATCATCTGCAAATCATTCAGTGAAGTGTCAGATGCAGATGGAGACGACTCGTTAAATACAGCCCTCAATTTCGTGGTAGTGCAATCAGTTTTTGACACCCCATGATGAGGCATAAAATAGAAAATTTGATCATTTCAAACATATGACCAAGAGCGATGAAATGCAGAATACTCTATTCAATTCATCATTAGAATACAAGCATTTTTCTAAGCTGAGAAATTGTATTACTGCGCGTTGTTTCGACTCTCCAAATTTGTCTGGAGTCTCCTTGAGCGGAATTGCCGCAATAAATCGACCTTCAATGTTTCGTACAACATTAGCCTGAAAGTGGGCCTCACAAAATTAGTCCTCCTCGGAAATATGTTCATGTAGGTCCTCATTTTAAATGAAGTTGAGATGTTGGCTGACCCAAGGATGCAAGAGCCCATAAATGTTTATACGTGTTCTCAGTCATATCTCTAATATGCGTTTGTGATTCCGGTTCAAGCTTATCAATGCTAAACAATGACTTAATGTGATTGTGTATGAGAATCGTTTTGTTCTCATAACGCTCGTTTAGTAGCTGCCAGACTGTATAGTAATTCGCAGCGGAAACTTCTAAAGAAGCAATAACCATTGCAGCATCCCCAAGGCAAGCTGCGCACAAATAATGAAACTACTGAATTTCATTTACTGAATTATCTAAATGAATCATAGAGCGACAAGTATCGCAAAACTGAAGCCACCGTTCATAATTTCCATCAAACGAAGGCAGCTTAATTATTCGCAATTTGATACGTCTAGGATTAGAAGAATGCGAATCTGTATGGCGCGAAATATCAGAAGATGCAATCTATTTGTCCTATCTATACTATTCTGCTAATGAAATTAACAGCTAATGCTATTAATGAATAATATCATTTTAGAATTTTGCGTGGGTATCATTAGCGAGGCGACTAGAGCACTACTTGTGCGATACGAAGAAGAGGGTGAAAAAGCAAGAGCGTAGAGCCGTCGCACATAAAAACACCCTAACTCACCCGGTATTCTGCGTACTACATGTGCGTTTATCGATATATAACTTCATCTTTCTTGTTTTCTTGCGTTAAATGTATACAAATGCCAGATGTAGAATAAATTCTAATGTAAATTGAAAGCCACAAGCAGGTATGAAAAATGCGAAAAATAAGCATACTATTGCGAGCTATCAGAATCATCTGTGAGACTTTTGAAATGTGACTCTATCGTCGGATGCTTAAAATTAGTTGGACTGAGCACATTACAAATATTGAAGTTATGCTAAAAATGAGAGAGAGAGAGAGAGAGAGAGAGATAAATGAAATAGCAGCTACAGCGAAAATACGTAAGCTGGGTACATAATGCGTTATCCAGAAAGATTCGAATTGCTTAAACTTGTTTTAGAAAGTAAACATGGGCATGTTAGAATTAAAATTTCCTGGTCTCCTTGAAGAAGAATCTCTTGGTTGAAAAGATCTCTTGCTTATACAACGAATACGACGCAATAAGAACAATAAGAAAATGTGATATAAGTCAGTATTGGCTTAAAAGTGTGTGTGTGTTCAAGTTGAATAATGCAAGCGCTATTGAACTGATTCCAATGAAATTAGGTATCCGGATGTATGATATTTGCTGCCTCGTCTCCGCATTCCTACACACTACCGCGTTTATCCGATTTAAATATTTCTAATGGAATGCGAAGTCTAAAGTGAAAATTTTATTTCAAATATTTCCAGAACCGTTGCAGATAAAAGATTTAAATGAACTTTGGTAGCTATTTCTTTAGGAATGCTTTTGTATTTATTTTAAACATTTTTTTGTTTTGTAAATTGTAGATTTGACAATCTAGAGATAATATAGTTTATAAAGTATTTACTGTATTTTGTAAATATATTTGTTTGTTAATCGTTATTTACGTTTATTTCAGGCTTACATTTATTAATGCTAACGGATGTACACATAGCACCCCCTTGCCACCCTCACTGTGCACGCGAAGCCTCAATTTATTGTAATCAATTGCTTGATTCGACGTACGAAACGTTTAAAACATATAAATTATATTAATATACTAATATTTAGCAGACTTTTTATTTCACATATTAATCTAATAGTTTTATTTATACTGAAAATATTTAATTTATTTCATATATAATTTAATTGTACGTGCATTTAAGAAGTATACATGGTGTGTACTATCTAATAGACAGTTTTGCTATCTTCTAAAGTAGAAGAGACAGAGAAACGTTAAGTGGGGAAAAATGTAGACAATTAAAAATAAAAACAAATAACATCAGCATTTAAATTTTCAGAACCGTCTTTGAAATATTTACAATTACAAATTTATGTAGTTTTCTAAACTTTAGTATAGCATTCTTATTTCCGATCTTATTCAAAAACTTTTAAGTAATTTTGTTTCATAAATTAAATAAGTTTACCGTCAACACTTACGTAATACAACGTTTCGTAGATACCATCAACATTATTTTATAAAATACGGACCTGGATTTTATTTAATCGAATCGTTTCAAAATTGTGTTCTAAAAAATCATTTCTAACAGTTTTTGTTGTTTTCAACATGGCTCTTATTTTTAGATCCGGACTTGCTTCTATTAGTTCCAGTTGCAATATATTTAGTTTAGCAAGATAAAAAAAAACTCAAAACATTAAAATCAAAATGACTTACTTAATTTTATGGAACTAGTGCTTGATAAAAATATTAACAACTTTCTCCGACATTTCGATTTAAATGTATCAACAGGCACAAGAATAATATGTTTTAGTTATCTTTAAATTTTTTTATCCAACACTAGCTTAACAAAAATTAGGTAGATCATTTTGATTAACATTTTTCGATTTTTTATCCTGCTGAACTAAAATATCGCTACTGGAACTAATTGATGCAGGTCCAGGGCTTTCAAAATAAGTACCATGTTGATATGAACAAAAATTGTTACAAATGATTTACAGGGTGTTTCATACAGGGTGTATTTAGAACACAATTTAAAAAACCAGGTCCGTATTTAAAAAAAATAATTTTGCTTGTGTCTACGCAGGTATTACATAAGAGTTAATGAGTATCTTAAGCATGTTATTTATGCAATTACAAAATTCTGTCTGAAATAAGAACGTTAGAGTAAATTTTAGAAAATAAAATTTGGTTTTTTGTAAATATTTTAAATAACGCTCTGAAAATTTGTATGTTGATGCTTGTTGTATGTTTGTTTTTTTAAATATCTACATTTTTCCTCATTTAAAAGTTTTTTACCAGTTTACTTTAAGAGATAGCAATACTGTCTCTATTAGAAAGTATATGTGTATCAAATTATTATTAAAGTTATATTTTATTAGATTAATAATCACTAACTTATTTCGTACTAAAAATATTATATTCTTTATCTGACATGGAAGGTGGTAAGGGGAGGCAAGTATTAAATGTGTCTGTTTATAAGATTAAAATATATAGAATTAATATATAATAATTTTGAGGCAAAAACGTTACAGTGAGGATTGGTTTTTAGGGTGGTGGTTACTAACTGGATTGGGAAATTCAATTTCCGATTTCTACACTACTGTAGGAACATATTCTGCATTAACTACATCGCCTGTTCCAAACAGCATTACGATTAAATTGGATACACCTTTTGAAACAACTTTCACGGAACAACAATTAATGTTTATTGCATCTTCTGTAAAGAAATCGTTTAAGCTGCAATTATCAGAAGGTGAGATTATAGATATTATTCTTAAAGATGTTAATATTAGACAGCTTAAGGAAGAAACTTCCAAACCATCGCTTAGTAAAGATGAACTTGAATTTATTACACAACAAGTAGCTGCATCTTTGGATAGTAAATATAGTTTAGATGCTAATTTACCACAAATACTAGCAAGTGAAACAATTCAAAATGCTTTAAAACAATTGCAATCTACGGACATGAATGCGGATTATGCGGAAATTCTAAAACATTTGGAAGATCAAATGCAAGGCGTTAAACTAGATTTAGCTCAACTTCGATCCAAAGTTATTAACGACCATGGTTCTTTAGTTGCTAGATTTAGTCAAGAATTAAATCGATGCTGTAGAAATCGTTATATCAATCTCGATTCCTACGTTTTGAAGAGCCTCACTGATTTGTTTGGTTCTCGTGCACGTTTTAAATCCAAGGACGATTTCTGGAGATACATGGATGAAACATTTGTTGCTAAAACAGTTTTAGAAGATCGCTTGACTAATTTAACGCAACAAATGAATCAAGAGTTTGATTCGGTAGTAAAAGAAAATGCCAAGTTATTTATGGATGAAATAGGAATCAAATTAGCTACTCATGTTAAAGAGCATGGCATTGGCCACACTAATACTTTTTCTACAGATCTAGTACGCGAAATTGTTAAAGAAGTATTGGTTAAATATGATGCAGATAAAACAGGCTTGGTCGATTACGCTTTAGAAACAGCAGGAGGTGCAATTTTAACAACCAGATGCACCCAAATGTATCAAGCTGGTACAGGTGTATATTCATTATGGTATTTGCCTTTATGGTATTCTTCAAACTCTCCACGCGTTGTTATTACGCCTGGTACATCACCCGGTGAATGCTGGTCATTTCAGAGTTTTCCAGGGCAACTTGTTGTTAAGTTAACAGCTAATATTACTATTGAAGCTTTCTCCTACGAGCATGTAAATAAACTTCTCGTGCCTGTCGAAAGTTTAGAATCTGCACCAAAAAATTTTACCGTATTTGGTCTTGATAGCGAGACGGATCCAAATCCACAGATTTTAAGCCAATTTGTTTATGATATCGCTGGTGAATCTTTGCAAATTTTTTTGGCACGTAATGTTGGAAGACCGTATAATTTGATTGAAGTCAAGGTAGATTCAAACCATGGAAATCCGTTATATACATGCCTTTATAGGTTTAGAGTACATGGTAAGATTTATAGAGGGCCTTCTACATAGATTTGTACGATATATTTTTTTGAAAGCTTTGTTTCGTTCTGATCAAAATTATATTTTTAATTATGCAAAGTCCATTTATCTATACATTGAATTATTGAACAAAAACGAAGTATTTAAAATTTAAATATTATTTTCTATTTCGAATATTGTATATTTTTATTTATGATGAGATAAAGTTTTTATTTATATTGGACCTATTGATAATTTAAAAGCGCGAATGATTTTAAATAGAATTTTATGTCAATTGAACTTAAATATTTTTGTATTATAAAACCTTAGTTCGTAGATTAAGCAATCTACTGTCCGTTGAAAAAATGCTAATAGGTAACTTTGATTTGAAATTAATATTGAGAAAAGTAAAATTTTAGAATTACCTGTCCTGTATCTCAACTTGACATTTCATTTTGTGTATGTTTTTACTTTTGTAGGGTGAGTTCTTACTTGATAAAGAAAATTCCACTTACTGATTAAACCCTCCCACTATCAAAAACGGATTGAAAATATAATTTAATAATTTATTTCTTTAATATAAATTAATGTGTAGTTCATATTAAATCTGGTCAGCCTAACACAAAATTATAAAACTCGATATATTTTATTCAATATATTCATAAAAAGACTAATAAGCGTGCGTTAAAAATCAATATCACTTCTTAAGTAAATAAAATAATTGTCAAGAAATATTAAGCAGTTTATTACTTTATAAGTTTTAACTTAAAATTAAACAAAATAGTGGCAAGAATAAAATCAGAAATAAATTTGTTTGAGATTTTCAAACTAGTCAATAGATATTAATACAATTAAACTTACATTTGAGTTGCAGACTTACAAAGATTTTTCAAGTTAAATTTAACAATCAACTGCTGTTGCTTTTATTATGGGATGATTCCCCTACATTCACTTTCGAATGCAGGGCTGCCCGGCAGTTGCTAAAAAACCCCCTTCTAATGTTTTACCCCCCTTCTTTAATCTATCGCTAAGTCATTACCTCATAAGGTATTGGAGCCGGTACTCAAGTTCCCTACTTTGATTACAGCTGTCGTGAAGCATGTGGTACGTAGAGCTAGCATGTCGTAGCTCCGCTAGGATCAACTCGGCTTAAACAAGCGCTAAGATCGCTGCGATAATCGCTTTCTACAGAGCGGCTTCTTACCGTCTCAAGCTTTTTACCCCTTTCTACTTCGGAGTCGCTGTCTGCAAAGCTCAATTGATCTAATAATTATTCACGTCAATAACTCACGACAACAATCAATAAACGCTGTACAAGAATATTTAATTGAACGCTTAAATAATTATTCTCAATTGAAACGTTTTAATTTACATACTAAGGACAGTATTCTTTTTAATATGACATCTGTTAATTAATACTAGCAGACGCGCTAGTACACAGATTTGTTCTACCAATCTGCTACGCAAAGATATAACTCGTGAGACTAATCAATACAAGAAAATATACGTTTACAGTGAATTAATTTTGCCCGTTTAATTTATGACATTTATGAATAAGTTTAATTAATTTTAATTTGTATAACTACTGTGATTGTAAGACAACAATGCTTAAATAATAAAGATTTTCTATCTTGTCTTATGAATATTGAAAGTAGGTAAAGTGGGTATAATAACTTCCACTTAATATACTTCCACTATAATTACTCCACTCCGAAGATGGTACGCTCATCACAGTATTTTTAAACACTACATCTGCTTCTTCTGGACTTGAAAAACATTGACAACGCAATTGATTTTTGGAAATGTAAAAAGTCGTTTGGACTTAGATCAGGGCTGTATGGAGGATAGGTACGTAATTTCACCTTTTGTGTGGTTAAATAATTAATTATTCGTTGCGCTGTGTGGGAGCTTGCATTGTCATGTGCAGAATAATGAGATTTCTTTCATTGGTTTTTCTCATTTCAAAGAAAACTTCTGGTAATCAAATAGTTGTGTACCTCTCAGCATTCACTGTTCTACGATTTTCGAAATGCATATCATAGCGGCATGCGTAGTTTTCGATACAAAATAAGCAATCATTTTCTTCATAATGCTCTGACTTCGAGTAACTTTTATTGGATTCGCTTCATCTTGATACCTGAATTGATTCGTCTGAATGTTTCTTTGCACCATTTGATTCGAGCGTGTTTTTGACCTAGAGTTAAATTATGTGGTATCCGTCGAGAACATAGTTTTCTTACACCTAAGTGATCATGGACAATTTGATTAATCTGTTTCATATCAATGCCTAAACAAGACTAAATTTCGCTATATGTCAAATGACGATCTATCAACACTTCTCTTACAGCATCAATATTTCTGCCGTTTTTGAGGTTGTTAGACGACCTTCACGAAATTCATCACTTCACGAAGCAACAGACTGCTCCGACCAAATTAAAAATTTTGATACCACCGAAACACAGTTGTTCTTGATAGTTTCTAGATCATCCAAACACTCTTTTTCACTTTTCTGCGATCGAAAATAAAACTCGAAAATACTCACGATTTACATCCATATTTTCTTTCCGATTGTCGTTACTTTCAAATAAAATTGTACTCGAACTGCTCACTTTATTAAACTTCTGTCACTTGTGATTATCACAACAAATGTCAATGTTTACAAATGTTAATGCTCACACATCAGATAACTACAGTGTTGCCATATCCCGAAATTAAAGCAGTAACCCTGGCACTTGAAGGTTGCTTTTTCCTAATTATACTACAGTTTAGTCAGCTACAGCTTCATTATTTTTTAATTAATTTTTTTAACATTATTGACTTATTTGAAATATTCTTATTTTAACCTGAGGTTCCAACACCAATATTCTACATTTCTACCGTATAAGCAACAGTGTTATTTTGACAACCAATATCACACAACAAAGAACTATCACATAAAAAGATACAATTCATGTAATATATTTTGTATAATTTTAAAGTTATCTAGCAGCATTTTTTCAATAAATATAAAAACATATTTATTTACCTCTATTATACTGAACTCTGTACAAAAATTACCAAAAATACTTATGTTAAGAAATCAATTTTATGTATATCAGGTATGTCAATTATATTTTCTATTCATCTAAGTCAATAAATTTATTTTTTGTATTTGTATATTCTGCAAGATAAATTAGGTTCCAATTTTTCCTTATTTCAATATAAGTACCTGATTACGATCTATTCTAGAATTAATTTAAACCTAGCACATTTATTAATCAGACTTATGGGTAATTAAATCCTACTAGATGTTCGTTAAGGTGCTTATCTTGTTTATTAAATAAGGACTAATTCATCAAATTCAAAACTTGTATATAAAAATTCAAAAGTAATAAATAAAGTCTTTCACATATCTATTAACATGAGGAGATGTGGCTAAATTTATAAGGAAGTACGTTTTTAATATTATCTCAAAAGTTCTAATTGGAAGAATCACAATCAAATTCCTTCAATGTCTTTTTAGAAATTACCTATACATAAAAATATCTTTGTGAATTTACTGTATACAGAATGCGGCAATAATTAAATCTCATCTTTTAGTAGTAGTAATCATCTTTTAAAAATATTTTCAGATATACAGGGTGTTTCAAAAAAGTGTCACATCAAAATCACTTTTTTAAATGGTATAGCTTTTATATTTTTATTTTCTTTAAAACTCTTGACTATTTTTAATATCTGTAAAATTATAAAAGTAATTTGTTCAGCGGTTCTTAAGTTATAGTAAAAAAATGTAAATTTCATTTAGCCTTGCTATAGCCAAACGCTTCGAGCTTAAGAAATCAAATTTGTTGTGTTTATTTGTTAAGGTTAGGAGATGATGCTTCTACATTATTTTGATTTTACAATATACTGGGTGATCAGTATAAAAGTACTAACTTGACCGATGTTGAAGTGCTTTTTTTCCATTTTCTTAAATGAAACGCCATGTATATTTTTACAGGAAGTGCTACAGAATTACATTCTTTGTCGATCCATATGTAATATTTCTTTAGCGGAAAATTACCAATAATTTAAAATAACTTTAGGCGATTTAAAATACATTTATACAAAAACAAATATTATAAAACCAGAACAAAACTAAACTTTTTTATAAGAAACAAATATTAATTAGATGAGTTAATCATTTCGAAAACTACATAGATAGTCCATTTCTGGCTTAGGTGTGGTATTTGTCATCATTGCCCTGTGGCTCAGTGCATCATTGCCTAACGACGATGAGCACTGCATTACGGTGGCGCTCGTTTAAGCTATATAAAAATCTTCTATATAATTTGCATGTGTAACAATTACAGCGTTCTAAGATCGTAGTTAGACGAAATGACAACCTGAGACAAATCATTACGTTGTATTAGCCCCCTAATTTATCTTTAGTATTAGCTTATTCACGCTAAATGTAAGAATTGAATAATGTATGTAGTATTATCATTATTACTGCAGGGGGCAGGATCATCACCCCTGCCACTTAGAAGACCTAAAGGATTTTTGTAGTATGTCCCTTCTTGTTGTTTAAAACAATCTCAGTTATTTGATGAATCTTAATACTGTCTTCGGGTGCTGTTCCCTGATGCTATGGTATTTTTGTATCTTACTGTTTCTGCCTTATCACTACAGAGTCGATATGTTGGCGTCTCAACCTTACCAATTTTATGCATATGTTAATTTAGAGGACAATGCTCCGTGTATATCTGGAGAGTTCCTCTTTGTTTAGACTGAACATTCTGGTGTTTACCTCAGCTAGGTGGGTCTATAAAGGTTTTTGAATATTCTTGACCTGGGATTTTGTTCCAGTATTTGATTCAGGCTTCATATTCCCATTGTCTTACTGTCTGCTTCCTGTATTTTTTAGTTAAACCACAAGAAGGGCAGGGGCCTACTGTAGTATAGTATTACTTTAAGTCTTAAATAGCTATTAATTATAATTAAACGATTTAATCATATTGAAAACTACCTTTTGATTATATGTAACACCCAAGTAGCTTAAGAAAACAGGTAAGGTCATAACAATACACGATTGGTGACACGTGGTCGGCCATAAACTAAACGTATAAACGTTTACATTATTTATCAGCGCACATAACCTCAAAAATTATATTTGTTCAATATTATAGCTCTCTTACTTACGTCGGCCTTGTGATAATATACGAAGATATGCGAATTACTATATGTAGCTGATTGTTTGTTTACACATTCATTGCGCGTGTATTACTATTTATTTACGTAACCTCAGACGCAACACTGAGAAAATGATGTCATTGACGAAGTACGAGCATATATAGTCGGTGTTTACAAGTTAATTAAACATACATTATAATATTATCTAAACCAAATGATAAGCAATATAGGTCGTCCGCCAAATGAAAAGCAATATATGCCAGCTATGCTGTAGAGATCTGCATTACAAGCGTGCATTTCAAATTGTGCACTGATATTAATCATCTTAAAAACGCGGCGTCAAAATGTTTGTTTACATTCTTATCAACACTGTACTAGACGAAAATCTACGAACGATGAGTCCCAGTGCAGACTCTCGACCCATATCTAATCAACATTCAAGTTGCGCTCTAATGTTAAAAGACATAACCTCAAATGTATTTCTTTACATTCGAAACGAGGGCGGTTATATTTGAAAATATACAATCATTCCCAATTGATTCGGTAGGTTACACGGTACTATCAAACTCATTATCTAGTAATGATTGACATGCATTAATGTAAAACTTTTGATTGCAAACATATCGGTAATCTCTTAATATTTTTACATACTCCTTGAGTTCAGGAAAAATTTTGTATTTTATGGCATTTTTGACTATGACAGCCCAAGATTTTGATTTTGTTATAAGATATAACTTGCAATTTCCAGCCATAACTTCAACAGTAATTGCACTTTGTACGTCTTCAGAAAGTCTTACCAGTAAAGACTTCTTACGCTCATTCAATTCATCGGGTTCAATTCTTATATTTAATTTGTATTAAAAACCAATTACAAAGTTTTTTTTAATAAATAAATCGAGGCACTCATTTTCTTCCGGTAGGGTACTCTTAAATTCTTCTCTCGAAAGAACACAGTGTAGACATTTTAAAGCATGAGCTTTAATACTATACTCGTTGGTTTCCAACAAACCAACGTTGATGAGAAATGATATTATCTTCTGATTATTATTATTCTTCCAGGAAAATCTAATTTAGAAAATTGCAAAGAAAATTCATTCGTTTCATGAAAACCAAACCACTTTTTAACAATTTCTAATTCCTTCTGGCATAGATTTACCTTATGTAGAGTACTGAAATTACGCGTAGCACTGGCTATGGCTGGACAATTCACAATTTATTGTTACATATGGACACTATACGTTCATCATTATATAATGCTTCAATCAACTCATTATAATCTCCTACTTTAGCCAAATAGTTCCTCGTATAAATTATGCTGGTGTAAAATGTGTGTCGAAAATAAGGACTAATACTTATTTGAAACTAATACTTATATGGCATAAATTTTAGCATACTTACAAACAATTTCCACATCAATCACCTGGTCGGCTCCTTGAGGTGTTGATATGGAAAGCAGTAGATGTTGCAAGATCAGGTTGTTGTATCTGACTAAAACAAATGTCGACTTCATTAAGCAAATATGTATGTGTAGGTTGAATGTTCTATTCTTCCGTATCCGTAATCTTCAAAGTTTCACTCCATACCACACTGTTAACCGCATAATTACAAATCTCATCTTTAGATAAATGTTCCGTCAATAAAGCTATGGAATCAAACCATTTAGTATATGTTTTCAAGTTGATTTCTGCTTTCAGTGTGTTACGTAGTTCTTTTGATAATTTTGTAGGATTTAAAGGTAACCACCACTGAGATAACGGATCTATCTGTTGAGTGTTAGGAAATTTAATTATCCATTCACCAATTTCTAACACATTTAGTTTCTTAACCCACGTATAAGATCGGAAAGTAAGCTTGCAAAATTTAACTATTTCTAGCGACGGTGAAAATTCGTCAGAAACAGCGTCTAGTTCGGCTTTGATTTCTGCATTCATTTTCCCTTTCTTGTGAAGGAACTTAATCACTGAACGATTTTTGACTTTTTCCATTTTTCACAAAACACAAAAGTTGTTTGCTTGCGACGCCTGTAAAAACCAAACTAATTTTCTTTTTGCTTCAAATTTTGACAGACATATAATTAAAATTTTGATAATTAAAATTACGTTTGTTTACTGAATCATTCTTGTAAGAAATTGCCTCAGAAAATATCACAAAATGAAAGTTTTAATTTTTGAAGTTTTAGTTTTTTTTTTCAAATTTTATTGAACAGGTCTACTACTTACACCTGTATTTTCAGTTATTTTTCATTAATTTGGATTTTTTGTAATTGATAATAGAATGCTTAACTCAGTTTATCCATTTCTTGCCTTTTTAGTACTCTTGGTTTTAGTGTAGTGTTCAGTTTCGATAAATCATCTTGTCATCAGTTTCTCGAAAACTCTGTCTTGCGGATGTCTCTTTTCACTATGCTTTGTTGATGTCACTTATTTTATTAGACTTACTCGCTAACTTGATTAATATTTTATATTCATTGGAATTTAAAATTTTCATATTTATCATAAAAACTGTTAAACATAGGATATAAGGACAGTACATTGGATCGGCAAAGAATTTAATTCTGAAACACCCTGTAGACATATACAGCCTGTTTCATTTAAGAGACAAGAGAAGTCGTTAAAGTTGATACTTTTTTACGGTTTATGCCTGTACATGAAAACAATATAAATATGAGTCCAATTCACGGAACAAATTCACATTATCCTCGTAGTAGACTAAATTTGTCCCGAAACAAAGTGGCACGCCCAAAAGATTATTAGAGATTAAGAATATTAAAGAAACATCACAACATTTAACAATCTTATAATAGATCTCATAACCTTAACCAATGGACACAATAAATTTTATTTCTAAATCTCGAAGCGTTTGGACATAGCGAGGCTTTAAGGTAAATTGAAATTGATTTTTTTTTACATAAACAATTGTAACTTGTTGAACAAATTATTTTTATAATTCTGCAGATCTTAGAGGAGTCAAGAGT
>WYDF02003744.1:0-13998 GCA_009867245.2 Adranes taylori
ATCAAGTTAAAACCCTCTGCAGACAAACCGGTTAAGTTGATGCTACACAGCAAAGCCAACAGATGGCAACACTTGGTTTGGCCTTAGAATAAAATTAAAAATATCCGAAGGCAGTTAGTGTAAGTCAGTGTTTCTCAACCTTTAGTAGAGCGCGGAACCCCTAAGAGCACTTATATTTTTTTCTGAGGAACTCCCTTAACAATAAAAATTAGATATTTCATTTTTCATCAAAATATCGACATCATGCTACTTTTATAGCTTCCAAATATAGAGAACTAAAAAAAATTGTAAGAACAAAATATATTAATCACTAAAAACCACTACAATGTTCGAAAATTGTATCCGCATGTCTGCTTAAGGATTGAGCTTACTTGTTTGGTCAGTCTTTGTAAGAGCATACTTAAAAAATCCTACTTCACGACGGCAAGTTGTAGCAAATGGTAGTAATTGTTTTACAACACATTTGGCAATTTCTGGGTATTCACATCTAAGCTGGGCCTAAAACTCAAACAAAGTAGCTAAATTAAAAGTAGTTTTGAAGTTTCCATCAGCTGCCATATCAATAAGCCGTTCAATTTTTTTACGGTTAATTTTTGATGTAAATTTTCGAATCTTACTCAGAATGGATTGCCAAGCCAATTTTGATCGTCATCTCATGTTGGAAAATATTATTTGAATTATACTTGTAAATTCTGAAGATAATTCTGAAGAAATTCTAAAGTAATTTCGGCTGAAAATGGAGTCTTTGACTCGGATATAAAATCATGGGTTGCAACGTTCAACATAAGTGAGTATAAGGAAAGCACTCACTTATTCCTCTGTTTATGCAAGATTCCCAAAACTGTATTTTTTTAAATTTGGCCTCAATTTTGTCATAAAGTGAAAGCACAGTCATTATATTCCCTGAAGTGACATATTCAATTCATTGAGACTCGAAAAGATATCAGCAAGATATGCCAAACGTTGCAACCACTTGACTTCAGTTATTATAGATGATAATTCAAATGAGGAGTTACAAAGAAACACCAAGACCTGATTTCGCAGACTAAAGAGGCGTACCAAAACTTTTCCGCGATAAAAACATGAGCGCAAGAGCGTAGTCAACTGACTTCCCATTTCTTCACAGAGAGCAGCAAAAGTTCGTGAATTCAAAGGCGTGGACATAGAAAAACAATTAGAGATTATGTTACGGATTTTCTCTAAACAAAGCAGGATCGTGGTTTTTTTATTATTCTCTTTGTATAACCACCATACCGCTTTCCTTTTGTAACATAAATACTGCTCCTGCATGAGTCTCAAACATGGGGTGGTGAGAAATTGTTGTTGCTATTTTATATTGCACACTTAAATCAAAATGGTGGTAGGTAAACATATGTAGATCGCATTAACCCTCTTTGAGCGCTTCTAAATGACTGACAGTGTATTGTGAAGCTAATTATAATTCAAGAGATATTTAGGATGATACAGTCCCATATTCCAGTAACAAATTTATAAAAATGAAAAGTATCAAACGAAATTTTTAATTTGTTCTTATTATTATTTGTTCTTCGTCCCTGAAGATGGTTGTGACTATTGAAAATGTTATGGTAGTTGTTCAGCTATTCGAAAATATGCAGAATTGTGTGTGATGAGGATTATTGGATGACGTTTATTGGATCTTACTCGCTGTTGCCGAAGTAATACCGGAAGATGTGACGACGGCTGTCCTCACGGGTGGCTGGGTAGGTAGAGCATAATGACACGTCGCCAAGTGGTGTTGGAGGGATCGGCGAACCATGTGATGATGGTAAATGGCAGGTAATTGATTTTGGTGGCTCTACCACAAGGCGCGGCGTCAGTGGGAGACGTAGTCTGATGGGCTTCTTTGGGGTTGTTTCATTTCGTGTGATTTCTTGTGAACGACTCTTTACCGCAACCTTCTTCCGGCGGCTTCCTTGTTTACACATCGAAGCCACGCTTAGTAGAAAGGTGAATTATGGACGTAAAAAGAAAAAGAGAAAAATTAAGATGCAGAAAAGAGTAAGTTTGATCTTTATAATTTATCGCAAATGTTTGTAGTAGATTAAACTTTTAATAGATGATTTAAAAATGATGATTAAATTAATATTGGCTTTACGCTACTTTTGCATAAATCATTCTGACGGTTGTGATAAACGCTCGCCGGCCATAAGATAGATATGGTCGTTTTAATGTTAATTATGACTTCGGATAGAGCGAGGTTCTCATGTCACATCTGATGAGCACATTCCCCAAACTGCGTTCAGGATGCTAGATTGCGTGGACCTTTTATGTGGAATTCTCTCGCGAGAAGTGCTCCTAACAGTCTGTTAACCGGTTTGCGTGACTTCGGCGGCGCGATAGGCGTAGCCTGAAGGAAACTTCTGCTAGAAAATTTTAGCTAGGTTCGAATTTCGACCAATAAAAACACCCCTTCCCGTTGAAAATTTTAAGGATCAATGTTGCATTATCTTGTTGAAGAAAACCTACGAAGAACATAAGTGGTGGTAGTTTCTAAACGGTGGTAATATTACCTTTACGTGACCAAAGAGAAGCATTGAATCAAATCCCTTCAACTAAAATTCGTAGAATTATCATCCAATAAAATCAGACGAATACAGAAAAGGGTGAGAATCTTAACGACTCGTTAAAAATATAGTGGGTGAAATTTACGTTGAGATCATCATAATTATAAATAGCTTTCGCAAGAGCCAGATACATTAAAAAGTGAAAATATCCTATCGATGTAGATGTTTTACACACATATCTATATCACCGCGCTTCCCAACTATTCGTAAAAATTCATTCGACATGCCGAAAGAATTTGCGGTAAAACATCTTATAAATGGCACACTTTGAGAATAATCACGCGAAAGACGGCACCGTTTGATGGTTGTTTTCTATGCGGACCTGCGTATGTGAGAATGTCTATAAATATTATTACCGTGTTAGAGGTATCGTTATAGGATAATTTGTTTCCCACGGCGCCGAGGCTTTTATTCGCGCCGTTTCTCTTTTAAAAATAAAATTTTATTAGTCAATTTATATTTCCAAGAATTGAATTAAATTTGAATAGTCAATTTCTATTATATTAGGATTATTTACTAAGTTAATTATTTGATTGAATTAATTATCATGGGTACCTTAATCCTATAACTATTATATAAATAGTACATGCAAGAACGTGGTGTGCTCGCCTTTGCATTTAATATTTTGGAAATTTAATAACGTGACCGTTATTGAACACATTACGCATGTATATACATCTGGTTCAGATATAAATATCGTATTTGGCTGTTAATTTATGGAATTTGATCATATCTATAAAATTGCGTGTGTCAATTTCAAACGATTCAACCCAGCACAATATGTATGCAACATTGCAGCAAAGAGCCTATTTTAGATATATTTGTACGAGCTAGAAACGAAGCAACAATGAACTGTTTGTGGTTTCAAAGATGAACCAAATTTAGCGCAAGTTGTTCGTTTCCGAACCAATTCCAAGAAAATGATTGTATGTTTCTTCGTTTGTATTGCCCAATTCGAAGCTATTACTTCTGGGGAATTGTAGGCCAAATAAATATATAAAAAGAAAAGCGATAGATCTTAAATTTTCTATCATTAGAAGATTAAACTTTGCTGCAAGCTATCGAAGAAAATTTTTGTAGCATTCAGTGTCTTCCCATAATCATTGTGCCAATAGATTTCTCATAATTCCATTATTTTCCTTATAATCTATATATTTTTTGTCTCATTTTAATAACATCAGGAACTGATTTCATATATGCTATGACAGACTCCCATTCGCGACGCTGCTAATGGGGTGTCCTAGCGACTCATGGAGTGTCACAGATGGCACAAACAAATATCTTAATTAATTACAGAATAAAACGGCCTTCGAAAATATATACTTTCGGGCGCCAGGTCAGTTTAACGTGAGACCACACGCTTGAACTGATCTTGTTGTCCCTCCGGTCCCTAGTGGCTTACTGAGGGCACGTGTAGCTTCTAGTCTTGCGAACAATGCAGTGATTCTCATTCTTGGGGGAAGCTGAAATAAACTTACTACTAATTACTAAAATAGCATTAATGATTTAAGAAATCCGTCAATTGGGCCTCAGACAATATAAACAGAGAAAGAAATATAAATGCACAAATAAATTTCAATAATCAAATGTTAAATTAAATTGATGACGCAATAATGGCGGTTAAATAAACAATAGCGAAATTATCATTAACAAAACAAAATAGCCAAGCGGTTTATATAAAACAGTACAAATGCATAATAATAATAATAAAAACGGTGCATCTAAAGCAATTCATAAGTGCTGTGGTGATATAATAAAACAATGAAAATGCGGAAAGCATGTACAAGCAGTTAATAATCCACTCGGGAAGGCGGGGATAAATCAAAATATATGATATGAATAACGGAAAAGGCAGCAATCTTAGAAGTCTACTACGGGTGCGTAACACTGTAATGCGCGCTAGCGTTACTGTTGCCGAATCACTACAACTGAAGGTAATGCGCACTACAGTATACACCCCAGTAGAATATGACAGGAAAAACATAGTACTACTATGACGCGTAACACCGTATTACGCACTGATGTTACTGTTGTCTGACTGTAATACGCACTAGCCAGAAGTATACACTCTAGTAGGATATAAGAAGAAAAAGGAAGCACTACAAGCACGTTACACCGTGATGAGCACTGATGTTACTGTTGCTGAGTGACTACCACTAACTGTAATGCGCACTAGCTACATTCAGTCAAACAGTGTATATGTATAATTAAGTATGTATAATTTGTTAATAACTTGCAGATGTTATTTGATTGTTCCTTACTGAGATTTGGTGTTAATGAAGCACTTACACTACGAAATGTGTTGGGACTATTAAACAATTTCGAGTTTTTAAAAGTTAGTTTAATTTATCTCTTATTGAATAAAATTAGTACTTGAGTCGGAACGTGCTAATTATAATCCCCTTGACTCCCAATAGAATTTAAAATAATACACTAGACTGGACTGTTGCTATGGTGGGCATACATTTCACATTTAATCATAACTCCTACAGCTAAATAATTAATGGCAACGCCAACCCTTAGCACTAGTTGATAGTCTCTATACTTCAGGCAGCAAAATGAAATAGTCGTTTAACAGAAATAACTCTATTGGTACGTTTCAGAAATGCCCACATACGATTAAATAAAATATCCATTCATACAGCTAAATATCGTCATGCAAAACTATATAATAAAAATATTAATAATGTTCAAAGAATATTGCGCAACAACAATTGAATAAAAGAATGGCGTTCCTACATCCCCAAACTGAACCCTAGCAGAACTATAGAATAAGTGTACTTACATTACAGCAGCTGGACCATCACGAACTTATATCACTATTTTTATAGTCGACGCACAGTAAGCTTATTCGTTCATTTAGATTTATTTTAAATTACCTTGATCAATAAACTTGTTACTAAATCATTTTAATTAACTTTATTTGTAAGAATCACGCTTAAAGAATTATCTAATTTATTCTCAAAAATGCTAAATACTGCTAGGTCTCATGTCTAATTATTTAATACTGCCCCGTTACTAAACCGACAACCTGATTTATTCATGACTTTATTTTTATTTAATTATTATTTTAATCAGAATTAATTCATAATTAAATTTTTACTGAACCTTCGGCAGAGATGTCGGCGGTAGATGCCAAATCTTAGTATTGCTTCCAGCAACTTGTGTGCTGTTTTTATTGGACTTTGCTTATGCCTAATCCTAAATTCTATATGTAAAATGATTTATTAAGATTTAATTAATTAGCATAGAGGATAATCAATAAGTAATAAGTATTTCTACATGATAAACCGGATCTATGGTGAGTTCGCCTAATGACCTCACCATATAGGTCATTAGGCGAACGCTGGTTTCTAACTTATTTACACCGCTAAGCATTTTATCGCATCTAATTATCTTGAAGTATTAGTACATTACTTTTGAGTATCTAATACTCAATCTTTATAACATCAAACTAATTAGGAACGTGGACAAATTGCCTCGTTACAGTATTAGTGTTTCTCTACTTAGGACAACAAATTACAGAAGGCCATACATAAATGATATGCTATTTATATGAAATAGGCCATTATTCCAAGTGTGTTAAATGCATTTTGAGTTACCATTATATTAGTATTTCTAATGTTATTTGCATTATGCTGATGGACTGGAAAGTCAATATTTGGTACCTCACAAAAACGAAATATATTATGAATACTTCAAATAATACAATCATTCAACGTCCTTGATAAGTTCTTGACAGTCAACCTACATCCATTTCAACTTTGTTCTTTTTTATTCGAAGTTTTTATTCGATTCAGAATCACACTAACAACGACCGCTTACCCATAGAAGCCATTGGCGCCGCAACACGCTTTACTTCTCGCACACTGGCTCCATGCAGCAAAAGGAGAATAATGCGCAAGCATTCACGTCCATTTGTTGATCTCCGTAATACATTTTGACACCTGTATTTTACCCACGTTTTGGATCAATAATTCTCTGTCTATATCTTTCCGAAATGCCTGAGTTTGCCGCGTGATGCGCGTATGTGCATGGAATTTATAATTCACATCGTGAACATTTCAATATTTTCTGGCATTCGATTTTGTGCTTTCATTCTTTTTAAAAGAGTAAATAAAGCGTTGTCATTCTCTCTTAGGAAAGACATATTGATTGAATAATTGTGGAAAACAAGATTTCAAAGCATATTAAAGTATAAATACAACACAATAATTAGAAAAATTATTTTTTCATTTTTTGAATTTTCATGAAAATGAATTTTCATAAATCATATAACGTACCATCGTCATATTTACAAATATTCATTAAATAAACAACTCTGAATTATGACTTTGGAAACCTACTTTATGCATTGCGTACATGAATCAATATATACTTAAGTACTAAATACTTAGAAAGATGACAAAAAATAAGTTGTGAAAATTGTCAAGTCTAAATTTAGACTTGGACAAAGTGAGTATCGTATTAGAAACAAAAAATTAGTCAACAGGGATAAAAATTGAGTCGCTTAACTTTCTACTCTAATCCAGCATACTCAAAATATCCTTATTGGTCCTTATTAATTTTATATGACTCATTATCTTTTCAACAGTATGTTCCTTAACTCAAGCTCTTTCACTCTTCCTCTGTTCTTTTGAGTTTCTTTCCTTTTAGTTCACTGCCAAATGGACTTGACTTGAGAATACAGCCATAAATAGTTTTCTTTTGACTTGGAAATACTCTCATAAATGAGTGGGGACAACAAATGCACATAAGTGGGAATGAGTGGCATATGGGGGAGGAAAAAAGAAAAAGAAATGAGGGGTTCAAGATGAGTGAGCAAAGGCATGGACGAGAATAAGGAGGATATAAAGGAAGAATAAGTATTAGAGGAAACAAGGAGAATTGAAAAACGCAGGCCATGGTGGAATTCCAGGTGAATGATGAATGTTAGTAATATTTACCTTTACTCAGTAAGACGAATTTTAAGTAAGGAGGTGTTAATTTCGAAAATTGTGATTAAGAGGATATTATTAGAATTAGTTTTAAAATTGAGACAAGGTGGACACGTGTTTCTGGCATAGGGTTAGCCGTTATCAATACTTTATCTTATTCGAAAAATAGGCGCAAGATCTCATTGTATCGAATTAGGATCCGATACTCAACCGTTACGCTATCACGGTTCATCTTTAAGATGGTCCGATACTTCTCAGTAAAAAAACCCAATTCAAGTATTATACGAGGTTAACTTTGATTATTAAAGTCCCTTGCTTCATTGCTAAATACAATAATGATTCATCTCAATTTGTTAAGATGTTAATTCATCTAAATGCATAACACATCGTTGAAACAATACATTATACCATATGTGTATACAGCGAATAATTCAAAACACAACATCTTAATAGATCCAAACTTACATACAATTAACGTTGAAATGGAATATTTTAAGAATTAGTTGTCGAGGCATTAATAGCGTAACGGTTGGGTATCGAATTCGTAATTCGATACAACGAGATCTTGCGCCTATATTTGGAATAAGAGAAGGTGTTGATAATGGCTAACCTATGCCAGAAACACATGCCCACCTTGCATCAATTTTCTTTCATCACAATTTTCGAAATTAACTCCTACTTACTTATTCCGGGTGAAGTTTGCGAATGCATGAATAATAAAGGAATTGGGACATTTAATGATATTTTGAATGGAAGGGAGAGCATGTCGGATGAATAGAAAGAAGGTGAAATAATCGCGATATATAAGAAAAAGGAAATCGATAACAGTTGTAGAATAGTAGGGGGATTAAAATAATTTATGGAGTACATAGGTTATTTGGAAGAATAATGAACAAAAAAATTTGAGGGAGAACAGGATGTTATCAAAAACCAACATCCTGTTCTCACTCAAATATCTCACAATTCTGTTATTCATTATTCTTCCAAATAACCTATGTACTCCATAAATTATTTTAATCCCCACACTATTCTACATATGTGTTATCGATCTCCTATTTTATATATCTCGGAGTTAATTTCGCAAATTGTGATGAAAGGATATTATAAGAAAGAATTAGTTTAAAAATTGATGCAAGGTAGACACGTGTTTCTGGCATAGGATTAGCCATTATCAACACCTTCTATGTGGATTTATAAAAGGAAGTGGCACAATCGATAATATGGTAATAATGTTGAGTCAAGAGTTGTGTAATGGAAAGAAATTATATATGATGCTTTTGGATTTAGAAGCATAGTGAGAGAGGAACTATGAATGAGAATGAAAGAAGTCGCATTGTCAGGAAGCAATGATTGTAATAGTTGTAATGGTTTGAAGTAAGGAAGGGAATAAAACAGGGTTATCAAATTTGTGGGAGTTTGTTTAATACTTAATACATGTCGGATTTGGAAAATGTGTTGAGAAACGGACAAGGTGGAAGGGTGATGCTTGGAAAAAAGAATAAGTGGTCACTGATATATGCGGATGATTTTGTGTGTGACGAAAACGAGAGAAGAAATCAAGGAAATTATTGAAAGAATGAATAAGTATATGGAGAAAAGAGGTTTAGAGATAAATGTGGAAAAAGAATACGGTGGTGTGTAAGAGGAGAGGTGGGAGGAACAGCAAAAATGACAAGTTTGAGTTAGTGGGGAAATGTGATTGAAATTGTGAAACTGTGTAAGTATTATATTTAGCTTCTATGGTAAATTGTAATAGGAATTGCAAAGGACATGTAAAATTGGTAGTGGAAAAAGCAAAAGTAAAAATGAAAATATTAAAATGTGTATGGGCAAGGAATTTTGAGAATTCGATGAGTTAGTGGGCAAAGTATATTGTTATATGAAGCGGAATTATGGGGTGTAAAAAAAACCGGAGATGGAAAGGTTGATGTAAGGAGTATTAAGGAGAATAATTGAAACGGAAAAGTCAACACCGAGTGAAATAGGTTTGCACGAATGTGGGAAGTATAAATGTTTGAAAAATGGAATATAGACCATAGCAAAATATGGGAGAAAGATAATTATGGATGAGAATATGAGATTGTTGAAAATGGTTTATTTGAAAAGCCTTGACGATGAAAAAAGGGCTAGCTGTTTGAATGAATGGGCAAAAAACAGGAAGAAAGTATATGAAAAAATATGATGGTTTACGGAAAAATGGTTCGAGAAAATATGTGATGTCGACTAAACTGTAAAAGAAGTTGAGACCAGGATGAATGAAACTAAGCTGCAAGAAATATGTAAAAGATGAAGGAATGGGAGATATAGTAGGAAATATTATAGTATAATGAATGGGGGGAGAATACCAAAGTATATAACAGCAGATGTAAACTGAAAAAAAAGAATGATAGAACGAGTTAGATGTGAGAACGAGGAAAGCGGAAACAAGTATTGCATGAATCAGAATGAGAGGATATGTAGGCTATGTGGAAGAGATAAGGAAAGATGGGAGCAGTAGGTAAATGCATGTAGGGGAATAAATTGAAGTGATGAAGAAAGATGTTTGGCGGGTAATGTAAGAGTGTTTTTGGGAGAAGGAATAAGACTTATGGGGATAATGGAAATACTTATTGATGAAAGAAGAAAAAGGGAATGACATTAAGGGGATGAGATAAAAGGAAATATTTTTAATTTTTTCTAAGAGAGGAGTTAGAATGGATCTTGATTTTTTTATGGTTGTTTGTTTTTTCTTTGTGTTTTCTTTTCTTGTCATTTGAGTTTGTAGAATATTGTAAAATATATCTTATATGCCAATAAAGATTTTTTGATTGTTTATTTTTTTTGCATCCTGGTGATTATCAACGTGCTTTGAGAATTGCAGACAACCAATTTAGAAGCGCCACTTTCATTTTGATTGATATGAACCTCCAAAGCTGTAAGTTGTGTTTTTTATTTTCCTTTTTCCTGGGTTCAATATTATTTATTTTGGCAACATCTAAGAAATATCTAAAGTACCCCCTTTATTACAACCTTACTATTAGATGTATATATACGATCTCAAGGACGTACGCAGGGGGAAGGGAGTTAAAATTTTGCGTTATTTGAACCCACCCTCACAAATATAAGCAAAGAAATATAAGCCAAGTTGTTCTTTTTGATGGTATAAATATCTGCATAAACATTACAGATATCTCTTTGAATTATTCCAGAAACCTTTTCGCAGAAATTTATTCCTCCTTACGCCCGATCACGGTACTCTCTGCCTGAATGTTTAGCAATTTAGTAATTTTTTGGTCAAAATCACGAGCAAGTGGTACAAAAATATGACATCAAGAGATTGAATTCTATATTTGCAGTAGGCAGGCAAAAAATCATGATTAAATGTAACCTCTCCTGATAACCTTTTTGAGTATTGATGAAAGCACTTTTTTTGTTCTTAGCTGACGTTCCCGAGGATCTCATTAAAAAGTGTGAGTATCTACAGATATACAAAGTTGTATATTATTTAAATTGTTAAATTCTTTATGATATTTTACAGTTATTTAACAAACTATTTACGTAAAATTCTGCAGCATTGTGTTAACTAGGATTTTGTTGTTCTATCTATTTGTCCAAATGGTTAACTCAAACTTTTTTCAATTGTAGTTTTTTCTTCCAAGTTTTTTCCTAATTGATTTATTACACTTACACTATGACACTTGCAGTCACGAAAATCCATTTTTTACAAATTTTATAACGCACTTTTGATAATCTTGTTATTTGCTTTATTCTTGTGTTACTCTTTAATTCACAATTTTGTGAATTTGAACTTTCTTCCGAGCTAATAATTTTATAATCACCAGAATCTTTGTTCTTTACCTCTTTTAATTGTATTTCTGTAAAATATTGATTCAATTAAAATGAATGATGTATTTTGTTCACGAAATATTTTAACTTGAATCAAATATGTTTGTATTTTTATTATTATTACCAGCTTTAAGCGATATTCATTATAGGTTCGCAAGTATTTCGTTTCCTTTCTTCGCCAATATACTAAACGATGTAATTTTTCTTTTCCTGGAAAAGAAAATAAAGCCTTCATATATCCTCTTATAAATATAATATAGGACTCGTAACATTCCGTAAAAGAATATAGATACGCGAGGAGGAGGTAACTCACAGGAAGGGGACGACAAGGTGATCGATTCAAACTCTGTTCATTGATTTGGGGTTCGAGGCGAATCCTCGACAAGACAGTTATATCCGAATGTCCTATTTCCAATTAATGGCGGACATCGAGTGCTTTTATTCGTAAAGCCCTTAAGCCTATAAGACGCAGAAACATTTTCTGCAATTATCCGACGATATATAGGAAATCTTACTTTTCTACAACGTGTACGTTTGTAACAAGAATCTCTACCAAAACAAATCAAGATAACGATACTAAAGTTTAATATTGTAAAGCTATACAACTAGTTATATACAAATAGAAGTTTTAAATTATATTAGTCAAAATAACTAATTTTATATATGCAAAATATTGTTATAAAGCAAATTTATATATATATATATATATATATATATCATATATGTGAAAAACGTCGTAAGCACTATTACATATCACCTACTTTGTGACTCGAGTTTCGGGCGTGGGCCCATTATCGAACTGACTGTTCTTATGGTCGAGTTGTGTCGTTTGCTGTGCGTGTCTGTCTTCTGTCTAAAGTTATATTTGCTGCGTTGTCGGATATACTCTATCTTTGTGATGTTGACGTTCATTGTTTCCATATAAGATCTTAAGTGGTGTTAGTAGACCGTTAAAGTTGCAGTTTATCTGTTCATTTATTAACTCATTGTTTAGTTTATTTTTAAATCAGAATATGAATCTAAAAACAGAATATGGAAATACCGAATATGGAAAAACGCATGTAAATGGTTAAAACAACTTATGAAAATAAGAACAAAAATGTGGGTGCAGCAGTCTATGGCCACTGCCGCCGAACCAATAATTACCCTTCCGATACTTGGCAACTGGGGAATCTACCCCGCACTGTGAATTCGCACTTGCACTTCGTGTGTGCTTACTTGAAATGGCATTCCTTTTCAAGGAATTCCATGATAATATAAATAAATATCCTAAAATATCTTTAAAGATAAAAAATGGATGGAATGGAAGTTTCTATTTATTCCAATTGGTTTGTTCATCGAAGAAAATAGATTTAAAGAAGAAAACATAGTCTGAGGATTTTTTAAATATTCAGTAATATATCGATATATGATCAATGGACAATGTCGTATACAGATTTAAAGTAGAAAACAGATTTGCTAGAACTTTACATAGTACTCACCCCCTAATTGTTTAAAAACCGTTGTGAGATGTTCTAATGTAAAAACAAATGAATTAGTACCCTATTCAATGAAAATAAATTCAAATTAATATACCTGGCCGTAAACTAAGTTAAAAACGAACGTTAAAAATTAAAATAGGAAAATTTTTCAAAATATGAAAATTAAAAAAATACGGAAATAATAAAAGTAACTTTAAAAATATGAATAAATATGAACAAAAATAACCAGTAACTTTATAAAATATGCAAATTTAAAATAGGGAAACAAGAAAATTAACTTTAAAAAATGTCTATAATGTTTGTAAATATTTCAACGAATATTGTTAAACAAAACTTTATTCCTCTACTTCACTTTTTAAATATTAAATGCGTAAAATTTGTTGCTAGACAATTTCCAATTATCTCGCCGAAACGTACAGATATTACGATACAATCGCCTAGAAGAGCAACGTAATTGAGACGTTAGATATGAGAGAATCTCATTCCATTAAATTTCGTTTTCCCAGTTATTACCTCGAAGCAATTAAAACCCAAACGAACGTTTGCCTGCCATCTACTATTCATAATTGCAATATTATTTCAAATAATTAACCGTAAAACAATACTAAAGTTACAAATATTGTGGTAGCAAAATTTGTACGTGACCAAATCCGATAATAAAAACTTGAACCCAATCATTTTCAAATATGTTATAGTTAATGTAATTATTTCAGGTTATGTTATACGAATGTGTGCTTACAATATAAATAACTAACCAATAAAATCAATAGCATTAATTATGTCGTGGATTTTTTAGTTTACAATAAGAACAGTACAAAATCGTTCAGTTGGCCACAACGAGATCGGAGGTTAGATCATTTGTGACAAACCCTCGCTCGCGACGCTGCTAACGGAGAGTCTTAGCGACTGTTAATGATGGCGCAAACAAATATATGTATATTCGAGGACTATTCTGTAACTACGTGGCCTAACAAAGAAAACGCAATTTTTTTTTGACAAAAAAGATTTTATTTTTAAATATAATCTCCTGCTCGCTCAACACACTTATTTCAAGGATATTCTAAATTAGCAATGCCTTCATTTTAGGTCGATGAATTCAAGTCCTCGAAATAGCTATTTATAGCAGCGATTACCTCGGAATCAGACGAAAATCTCTTATCGCCGAGCCAT
>WYDF02003755.1:0-12432 GCA_009867245.2 Adranes taylori
ACATATGTGGACATTCATACATGATGTGAATGTACGAACTAATAATTCAATGTGAATATTTTTAACTTCCAACGACCCTTTAATTGGGCGCGTTTTTATGTTATATATATATATATATATATATATATATATATATATTTATATGTACTGTGTATTATTTTTAAGCACATTCAATATTCACTATTATATTTAATGTCATACTCGATATCTAAGATTTAGATACCATGTACAAATTCTATATAAATACATATTTAAGTGTTATTTAATCTTCTAAGTCAAAATACTCGTTTTATTATTTCATTATTAAACTGTAATTTAAATTCAAACATTTAGTGATTGAGAATATCACACTAGTTTGGACTTAGGATTTAGTAAAATTATTCCAGCTTAAAACTTGAGTGTTCAGCGTCACAGTTCAGCCACTCTGTAATGTCCTCTTCATCGACATTCTCCCTCTCCCGCAACTGACGTCACTAAGTTAAACTGATGCCTTCATCCTCTTCTTAACAAATGTTTAGGTTGTCATTTAATTCGACATTCGGCATGACTCTACAAGCGTTGAGGGATTGATTTCATCCCATGCAGATGCTATATTGTCACGTTATTTTTTAGGGAGAGACTGTTGCCCTTCAATATGACATTGGTAAGAGGGAATCTTTTGAAGAGGCTATACGTATTCAAAAGTTTATCAACACTCTTCAAAATAAAACACAGAACTTTGCCATTGTTAGCGTCGTACGTATCTTTCAGATTTAATCATAACTAATCTAGACAATTAATGGTAGTGCACAACCCTTAACAAATATAACTTGTCCTTTATAATCCATGACTAAATGAAAGAATAGTGTGAACTTAACAAAATGTATTGATAATGCTTCAAGAAATACATACATGCAGTCAAACTAAAATGCAATTAAAATAAATATTCTTTCATTCAAATAAATAATGTGATCAATAAAATGTTAGGCATAGTCCAATATTACGTACCAATAAATAAATCAAGATGGCGATTATAAATCCTCAGGTTACTTCTCAAGTAATTATTAAATAGTTTTACTTACAATTTCTGTTAATCCATCATAAACTTAATTTATAATTATTTTTATATTCACACACAGTGACCTTATTTATTCATTTAGACTTATTTTAATTGTTCTCGATAATTAAACTCGTTGCCTAATTTAATTTACTTTATTCGTCAAATTTGAACAAAGTGCTACTTCTATGAAGCTGTAATACCTGTTTAGCTCGATGGCATCAGTTTTTCTTTATTAATTACCTGAAGTAAATTAAATTACAATTGCTAATAAAGTGGAGTAATTATTAGAGCGAGGGTGATGTCAAAAATTGAAAAATACTGTTTAACGTTCTAAATAAAAATCTCGCAATTAGTACTAATTTATCTATATATATATATATATATATAAATGACGTTCTTTCGTAAATATAAACAAGTGCATTTTAGCATGTGTAATATTTTATTTGTTGGACCTTGCTTTACTAGGTCGATTTAGCAATGCTAAGCTTGCAATTCGGCATAAATGCAATTTAAATAATTGTTAACATTTTTCTTTACTTAACATAATATCTGGTTTATCAACATATGTAATTAATAAATTGCTTGTCGTTAATATTTAGTTTGTTCCTGAGATTTTATATTTATTCTGGGTTTTACAACCTTATTACAATATATCAAAATGTTAAGCAATTGGTTATGAAATCAAAATAATATGATTTAGTTGATTATAAATAATATGCACATCTAAAATATTTCAACTGATCGTTTCAAAAAGTATCTTCTCACTATGTTTTACTGTCCTGGATTGGACTTCGTAGAAATGCTTTTTATAGAATTATCTGTGAGTATGACCAGCGTAATGTTCATCCTCTAGACAATTGCTCCTATTAGAAAGCTAAATAACAAATCTAAACACAAATGCATATTGCTTAGGGATATCTTGGAGTATAGCAGCCGTATCTTCCATCCTCGAGATCCCCCTTTTAGCATGACGAAATGTTACAAAGTTAAAGTGTCTACTCGAACCATCTAGGAGTATACGATCCGTGGATCACATCCTCTAGCTTACTCCTGTTAGCAGATCTGCTTTTATGCGATCTTTCACAACAAATATTTGTACAATTGAAAGTATTAAATGAAATGTGAATAATGAAATAAACAAGAAATATACTATTGTATACTTATATGTGTGATGGTGCAATGTCTGAGATTCTGCAAGTTTGAAAAACCTGTTTACAGACATTACCTGTTTACTGTGTAAACATATTGTGTGATGCGTATTCGTCTTGATCCTCGTCGTAGCGTTGTAAAATTTGTCAGGTGGTTCATTTTTCTTCCTGGCCTTTTTGTTGGCTTCTGAAGATACTCCCTGGACTGGTTCCAATCTTCTCCTTTCTGGACCGATACTACCCGTACTTCCACATCTGCTCCCTCGTAGGTGTCGATGATTTGGGTTAGCTTAAAAGATTTATTTAATTATTATCAAATACTGTACTACTATCTCTCACAGCTAAATTATTCACGATTTAATTTTCTCATAATATAATATGGAATTAATTCTGATTTTAATTTAATTTAATTCATAATGATATTTTCATAATTTACTCACAATTCAAACCAACACAGGCTCACCTCTGAACAATCAATAATTCTGTCGCCGTGGTTCCCATGGAAGCTTTTAAACGTTTTTCGACTAGATACATTTTCTACTCTAATTACTTTGAAATCTCTCACTATTTTTCACTTTCTATATTAAATTGCTTTCATCTAATGTATTACACTCGATTACCTATCATCATATTTTACTAATTACTTTCGACCATGATTAATGTACGTCGAGTTAGGTGTGTTTACTTTACCCATACTAATGCAGCACACACCGTGCGAGTTCACCTATTTTTGATTTCGTATTAATTAGATCTGAGATCCACATATAATGATAAGATCGCCATACCGTTCTCCCACTCTGCTTGTTGCATAAATCTATGTTCCTATGTAAAAGAATTTATTTAAGATTTAATTACATACCATAGGGATTAATCAACAATCAATAAATATTTCTAAATTTCAATTGTAAAACTTATTTATCGTAAACCTGCCAGTAACTGTCTGCCTTTTTCTAACATATTTTGCCTGCTTAAAACGTTAAATATTTTACAGCATCTAGCCATCCTGAATTATTTACATAATTTATAAGTATCCAATGCTCAAACTATCTACCAGAAAACTAACTTAGAACGAGGATAATTTGCCTCGTTACAATATCGTGGATACTGTCCTAGATTTTATAAAGTTTTCTAAAACTTTTTCAGGTCACAGCATTCTTCAATTTTCATTAATAACTTTGTTCTGTAAGTTATCTTCATGGTTGCAATAAGTCCCTGATCAATAGGCTGCACTAGCGCAGTAATATTTGGGGACAGAAATTTTGCAATCAGAAATCTTGCCCTTTAGAGGAATTAAGCACACTTGTAGCTGGGTACGAGGGTGCATTGTCAATTAACAACACAGTCTTCTTTGGCAACTTTTTTTGATTCAAAATGTTCACGTACTTGGGACACACAAATCATTTAGAAGCACTCTTGAAATATTTGTTGGTTCATCCATCGTTTCTTTCCGTTGAAATAATCAACTGGTAAACTTTCTGCTCTCGTGCCCTTAAATGACATTGGTGCCCTAGACTTTCCAATGACAAGAAGTCTAACTTTATGACCACTCGTAGCGTTGCTGCATGACATGATTGTTCTGAGATCTAAAGTTTTAATATTATCACTCTTGATCTGATGTTATCACATGAATTCAGATTGACTAATCATCTCTTTGTATAAATCGGAGGGTATGGCAAAAATTTTTTTTGCACAATTCGATTGTTATAAGCGAGCACATTCTATTTGTAAAACGGAAGCCTAAATTTAATATATTTAATTCCATTTTTTTTTGCGAAATATGAATGTTGAGAAATTTTAATTTTGATTCGATACAATAGAAAGCTTTTTCCTTCAATTCAAGCGAATAATTTTCTTCGGGAATATATTAATTTCAAATTGCTAAATTAGTTATGAGTTTCATTCAAAATCTGAGTCATTCGGGCTAATAAAATTTTCTCAATGTGCAGCTGATTTTAATATATTTTCATGTTGTTAAGAAATGTCCTGATCACATTGCTTGTAGGTGAAATTTGTTCAGAATAAAAGGACATACATGTACGAGGTATGATCAGATAATATACGGAATTATTAAATTTCGCGGATTGTAGAAGTCCAATTGTCAAATTTTTGTTGTTGTTTTATGGGTAGATACTTCCCTAACCGTATCTTGACAACTGCAGTCATATTGATAATTTAGTTTATTGCTAGCTGTCAACAAGATTATTTGTAATAAAGAATAGCATTTACTTCTAGCTTATTTCGAAAATATTGATGATTAGGAGGTTTAAAGAATCAATTTAAAAATTGAGGCAGGGTGAATACGTACTTCTGGTATAGTAGTAGCTGTCGTCAGTACCCTGTCATTTCCTTATATGCGCAAGATATCACTACACCGAATTATGAGTTTGACGATCTATCATTACGCTATGCCTTTATCTTAAATCAATCCTCCTTATAAGCTGCAAGTATATATGTCGTAGTCATTGGGTGTAACGCATCATTACGCGGAAAGCCTAATCATTGGCCGTATTGCCGGCAGAGACTGTAGTCAAATAAATATTTCCTTGTTTGACTAAAAATTTACGTCATTTTAGGAATGCCTCCATACGTTTCGTCAAAGAAATTAAACGGCAAAACAACTACACGTTACAGCCTTTGATGGACAGTTCTTTAGACATTTCTTGAAAAGTCTGGCAACGTTTAGTATGTTACATGGATAGTTACGAAATCAAACTTAGAAAATATAAATTTTTGTGAGTGGAATCAAGAGAAGAAAATAGTTTTGTTTTGACGAGATAATATTTTCAAATATATATATTAATTACTAGTCTACTTCAACAGCATATAAAAACACAAAATACATAAAATATAAAACAAAAAATATTCTAAAAAAAATTATGACATCTAGAATTGCACATTATTTATTTTTTTGAAACACACACGATTTGTTTGACATTGTTTCTTTGATGGTTTGCAAGACCACTTCAAGTATCCTTGGCCATTACTCAGCAAGACTCCGGATACGGTTTCTCGGACAGAAATATATTTATCCTATCCTTTATCCTAGCACGAAATATATTTATCCCAGCGCGATTATACAATCCTTTAATTTTACCCACGGACAATCCCAACTGGAATACTCCATTTTTGTGTTCCACAATTACACATATTAAATTTTGCATGGACCATGATCAAAATTTTCCAACTGACAAAAGCAGTCCCCAATTTTTAACGTACCAACAATCTATAATTCACCAACTCATCATAAGTTCCAGGCTGAAGAGGATGATAAATCCTAAAGCCTCACACAATAAATTCACCAACCTCCTAAGTATAATATCCCAACAGGGAGTGGAGTTTAGTAGTTAATTTTTAACGGGGGCAGTTTTTTTAGCAACACTTGACACCATATTTTCGGCTGCTCTTTTCTGTCCTAAATGACATTCATTCCTGTTACTCATAATGGAGGTTTGAAGAGAACATAATACACGTGATTCATTTTTTTGATTTGTACAATCTAAACAAATAACGGTTCCTTGCCATTTACTCGCATTTTCTAGTGAACTAGCGGAAGGCAAAGTAACGATCATTTCATTAGAACTATCAGCTTGAAGTGTTTCACTTATTACATTTGGTTCTGTTAACAAGTTATGATTTTTCGTTGTCTCTTTTTCTCCTTCATTACCTGCGGAACTAGCGGAAGACTCTTCATTACCGGCAAAATTATTATTTTGTTCATTTGGATTGCCATTCAAGATTTCAGCATTTTATTGGTGTGTTCTTCGTGTTTACTTTTATTCAATTCTGACAAAACCTTGCTAAGATCTTTTTCCGTAAAGCCATAATAACCTCGCTTGGTAAATTAGTAGAAGATAGTCCTACTTTTGGGTTTGTACCAAACAACGCTGTATAAGGGCAGCGATCAATAATTCTATGATGAGAAGAGTTTTTTTTTTATATTGTACAAAATAACAACCCACCGACCATTTGGTTGAGTTGTTATCTAACATCCATGATCGCAACATATTCTCGACATCCTGGTTGGATCTTTCTATGCTGCATTGCGACTGTGGATGTCTGTGGGGGACCATGAAGAATTTTTAAGTTACGCCATGGTTAACCACCTCGGTAATTACACTATTAATTACACTATATAGTTGGTACCCCAAATTGAAGAAAATTTTTCAGCAATTCCAAAGCTACTTCAACAGATCGCTTTGATCTTAAAGGACGAAGACAGATAAATTTTGTTAAATGGTCTTGATAATTTAATAACCATTTGTAGCCTCCATCTTGACATGATTGATAATCCACCAAATCCACTAGGCCTCAAGAGCAAAATTCTTTTGAAACAATCGGTTTAGTTATAAGATTTGCATGCCAATTAAGATCACTGTAGAGACAAGTTTCGCCATTTTTGAGACTGGTTCCATGCTTCTCAGAAAAAAACCTCAATGGAATTAATATGCGAGACGAACTTTTATTGTTAAAGTCCCTTGCTCTTCATTGGTTAGATAAAACACTTTGATAGTTCGTCTCAACTTGCAAAAGGTGCTATTTCTTCCAAATGCATTATACACAACTAATAAAACTCATTATACCATATACATTACACAATTAATAAATCGATATGTAACGTTTAATATATGCAAACTTACTTACATTAGTAACTTATGAGGAGGATTTTGAGAATTGATTTAAGGCAGAGGCATAGCGTAATGATAAAAGGTCGAACTCATAATTCGGTGTAATGATATCTTACGCCAATAAGGAAATGAGAGGATGCTGATGACAGCTACTTCTATGCCTGAAACACGTGTCCACCCTGCCTCAATTTTTAAATTGATTGTTGAAACCTCCTAATCATCAATATTTTCGAAATAAGCAAACAGCTATTCAAGATTGTATTTTGATATCACAGCTTTTTCATTTGTGAAAAAGTAAAACAAAGAATTTACATTAAGTTTGTGTTAAGAATAAAATGGCACTAGCAACTACTAAACTAAATAGTTCAATAAGTCTAGTAAAAGGATATTTAATATGCGTTGTGAAGTTTGGACATGCCAAATCTTGCCCTCATAAATTTACAGCTTCAAGAAAATGTAAAAGTTGAACAAGAAAAATCTAAACGAAAGTTCTGAACGTTTTAGAAAATATAAGACATAAAATATATTCAAAACCACTTTAATGGTAGATAATTTTAATATGTAATCTAAGTTTATAAAGTTTCACACGCAAATAGGTCTCTTTCATCTTTTTAGGCACACTACGTAATGATAATTAAGGATTAGATCACTGTTTACGTTCATGAGACAATTAATTGTAGATTTTTTTTATTGATAAAGGATCTTCTGAAAGGAAACCGCCATACTTCAAACAATGGTAGGAAATCTACTTCTGAGACAAGTTCCATTTAACTCATTATCGATTTATTTCCGGACCTCTGCTCATAGGAACATTTTATCTTAGAATTACATTTTCAATTAGTACTTGATATTCGAGCTTTGCGAGATTGAGACATAGGTTGTTTATAATGGCGCAATTTCCACTTCTAGCGCTGCAATTTCCATTTTTAACGCTGCATTCTTTGTTGTATTGTTGCATTTTACATTCATATTGCTGCTGCTTCCATTCGTAACGCTGATATTTCCCATTGAGACGATGAATTTTTCATTATAACGATACAAATTTTACAGGTTCATATCGACAAAATTGTTCGAATAATTTGTCGAAACATTAAATTCCTATGTCGAAACGTTAATACAAAATTACATTGAAAATGCTACATTTTTACATTTGTAGTGATGCTTTTTCCACTTGTAATGGTCATTTTACATTTGTAACATTTTATTTTACATTTGTACCGCTACATTTTACATTTGTAACGCTGCAGTTTACATGTGTACGTCTGCAATTTCCATTTGTAACGATGCAAATTTTACTGGTTTCTATCGTCAAAATTGGCAATTCCTATGTCGAAACGTTAATACATAATTACATTTAGAAAGCTACATTTTTACATTTGTTTCATTTTACACTTGTAACGCTGCAATTTGTATTTAACTATGCATTTTACATTTATATCGTTGCAATTTTCATTCGTAACGCTACCTTTACATTTGTAATGTTGCATTTCCCTTTTGTAACGTTGCATTGTACATTTAAACGCTGCATTTTACATTAGTAATGCTGCATTTTACATTTCTAACGTTACATTTTACATTTGTAACGCTGCATTTTAAATTTGTAACGCTACATTTTATATTTGTAACGCTGCATTTTACTTGTATTTTATGGACTGTATTGTATGTATTTTACATTTGTAACATTGCATTTCACAGTTGTAACTTTACATTTTACATTTGTAATGCTGCATTTTACATTTGTACGGAAAATGCGTATTTTACATTTGTAAAATTGCATTTCACATTTGTAACTTTGAATTTTACATTTGTAATGCTGCATTTTACATTTGTAAAGCTGAAATTTACATGTGTAATGCAGCATTTTACATTTGTAACGCTGTATTTTACTTTTGTAACGATACATTTTACATCTGTAACGCTGCATTTTACTTGTATTTTATGGATTGTATTGTATGTATTTTACATTTGTAACGTTGCATTTATTTTCCATTTACGCATTTTCCGTAACGCTGTATTTTACACTAGTAACGCTGAATTTTACATTTGTAACTGTATTGTACATTTATAACGCTGCATTTTACATTTGTAGAGCTGCAGTTTCCCGTTGTAACAATGCAAATTTGACAGGTTCATATCGTCGAAATTGTTCTAATAATGCTATTATTCCTATATCGAAACGTTAACACATTTAAAATACTACATTTTTACTTTCGTAACAATACATTTGCCATTTAAAGCTGCATTTTGCATTTGTAACGTACAATTTCTATTAGTAACGATGCATTTTACATTTATAACGCTGTTATTTTCATTTGTAACGTTATATTTTACATTTGTAACGCAGCATTTTACATTTATAACCACAGCATTTTTCATTTGGATCGCTCAATTTCCAATGTAATGCTGCATTTTCAACTTGTAACGCTGCATTTTACACTTGTAACGTTGCATTTTACATTTGTAACTGTATTGTACATTTGTAACGCTGCATTTTACATTTCTAACGTTACATTTTACATTTGTAATGCTACATTTTAAATTTGTAACGCTGCATTTTACATTTGTAACGCTGCATTTTACTTGTATTTTATGGATTGTACTGTATGTATTTTACATTAGTAACGTTGCATTTCACATTTGTAACTTTGCATTTTACATTTGTAATGCTGCATTTTACATTTGTAAAGCTGAAATTTACATGTTAACGCAGCATTTTACATTTGTAACGCTGCATTTTACTTTTGTAACGGTACATTTTACATCTGTAACGCTGCATTTTACTTGTATTTTATGGATTGCATTGTATGTATTTTACATTTGTAACGTTGCATTTCACATTTGTAACTTTGCATTTTACATTTGTAATGCTGCATTTTACATTTGTAATGCTGAAATTTACATGTGTAAAGCTGCATTTTACATTTGTAACGCTACATTTTACATTTGTTACGCTTTAGTTTAGATTTGTAACGGGGGGTTGCATTTTCCACTTACGCATTTTCCGTAACGCTGCACTTTACACTAGTACCGCTGAATTTTACATTTGTAACTGTATTGTACATTTATAACGCTGCATTTTACATTTGTAGAGCTGCAGTTTCCCGTTGTAACAATGCAAATTTGACAGGTTCATATCGTCGAAATTGTTCTAATAATGCTATTATTCCTATATCGAAACGTTAACACATTTAAAATACTACATTTTTACTTTCGTAACAATACATTTGCCATTTAAACCTGCATTTTGCATTTGTAACGTTCAATTTCTATTTGTAACGATGCATTTTACATTTATAACGCTATTATTTTCATTTGTAACGTTATATTTTACATTTGTAACGCAGCATTTTACATTTCTACCCACGGCATTTTTCATTTGGATCGCTCAATTTCCATTGTAATGCTGCATTTTCAACTTGTAACGCTGCATTTTACATTTGCAACTGTATTGTACATTTGTAGCGCTGCATTTTACATTTAACTCCGTATTGTCCATTTGTAATGCTCCAGTTTTACGTTCTGGCAATGCAAATTTTACAGATTAATATCGTCAAAATGGCTAATAATGCTATTATTCCTATGTCGAAACGTGAATACAAAATTACATTGAAATTAACGATACCATTTCGATACCACGATACCATTTCACTGCTTACGGCTGCGGATTTCAAATTCAAATTTCAATCCGAAAATGCACTGGCAGCCGCCATCTTTCTTGGATTTTCAAATGACAAATTCCAAATACGCAAGCTATTTATTATAGACTCTAGAAATGACAGCGTATCATCACAGGTGATATAAGGTCTCGGAGGATTGGCCAACGTCGGTGGTCCCCTACTACTAGTATAGTTAAAACAAACGTATGTTTCTTTTATTCGTATTCTTAATTTACATATGATGCACTTGTTTTGGGCTGTTCACCCTTTATGTCATTATATGAAACTTTTTAAGTTTGAAGAAATTCAAAAACAATTTTTCATAACAATTTCTCATCTGACGGTAAGTTTAGTATATTTTAAATACTTTTTAAATGCACTCCACACCTGTATATTAAATAAGTAGACGAAAGTTACAGGTTTTTCCTTTCAAGCTTCTGAAATGCACTTTCAAGTTATAAAAGTCATCGTATCTACTTTAATGTCTCTAGGATAAAGAAACAAGCTATTACATGTTCTAGTACATATACATGTCAGCTTCTTTTTTTACAATCTAAAGAAATACTCAAACTGAAAGCAGCGACGACGACTTGCTTGAAATATTGAATTCAAATTGAAATCTGATACTTCTACAACAACTTCGAATAGAGTAGAGTGTTACAATATGTAGACGCATAGGAATGAAATATCCTCGAATGGAAAACAGCGAGAAATCCAATGGAAAATATACGGTACAATTCATCTTATTCGGGATAATATTCCCATTCCGAAACTTTTTAATGAACAAAAAACTTTCATGATGTAGGAAAGGTGTAAAATGAAAATTATACAATATGCATTGTGTTGTAATAACTTCTGAATTTCTATACGCAAGACAGACAAAAAGTAACTTATATCTAACATCCGAGATATCATGAATTTTATGAGTATGTTATTAGTATGTACCATATATGACATGTGAAAAACAGAATCTGGATTATCTCTAATTTTATGTGAAGGAAACGATAATATGTTTTTCATAGGAAGTTCCAAAAGTTTGTTCATAAACTTTAAATTATGAACATTACACAGCTTGCCATTGCTTATTTGCTAGTCACATTGCTTATTTGCTTATCCTGTCTTTTTATTATATAAATAAGGATGAAACTTCCAGTTAGCACAACAAATTATTAAAACAATAAATGCTAGTAATAAAAAAATCCATTTGGATAAAGACCATTCAGCATTTCGTGGGATCAATCTATTTCACCAGCTTTCACCCTTTCACAACTTCACCCTTTTTAGAGCATTCACTCTTTTCAGCTTTCAGAACTTTCGCCACCATGAAAAACTTTTTCACTGCTTACCACCTAAGTCTTCAGCCCCGTGAACTGAAGTCTAGCTGAACTCTACTCTATGGATACTATTTTCAACTCGAATTAAACTGTACCAACACGACGCAATTACCTACACAGAATTTGTAGATGCTGGCAAGTATAACACATGAGACAAGCATAACTTGATAATAAATATTGAATTTCAGTTTTCCAAAGTTTCATTACACACCTGCTTTAATCTGGAAATACTAGGAGGAATTACCAATCATTATAGTCTGCGCTTAGTGGATAGAACTCCCAAAACTTCACAAGATACTAACTCAATAATTAAAACATTATGACAAACAACATATATATGTGTATAGGAATTACTAGCGACGTCTCGTACAATGATGTACCAGACTACGAGATAATAAATTTTGATATGTAGGAGTGAGCTCGCTTCCTTAATGAAATAATAATGATAAATGCGTTGGTATTTGAAATCACTGCTGTCGGTGTAAGATCATTACATTTGCGAAATAATGCGATCTCTCGCTGTTGGTGTGTAGTATGTGAGCTAGTTAGCTGCTTTTGCGACTCTTCGACTACTAGGTCGTGTCAGACATCTCATTCCCACTGAAAGACTTTTGAACGCGAATATTCAAT
>WYDF02003766.1:0-13997 GCA_009867245.2 Adranes taylori
TTCTATCTGCAATAAAAATTTTGGAATTCCAAAGAATTATGCAGTCGTCAAATGTTATTTTGGCCAATAGAATAGAAATTATTCATGGGAGAGCTATATGATGTAAAATTTATTGAATTATATCTAATCAGCGTCCATGGCTTAATTTAGTAGTTCTAACATTATTTATGTCAGTGAAATGTTGGCATAAATGAATAAATTTCTATTTCAAATCACAATTTTGGATTTCCAAACGATTTACACAGTCGATCGAATGTTATTTTAATAAACAGAATAAAAGTTATTCGCAGGAGAACTATACGATGTAACATTCATTGAATTATATCTAATCGACGTACATGGCTTAAATCGGCAGTTCTAACATTATTTTCTTCAGTGAAATGTTATCACAAATTAATACATTTCTATCTGGAATAAAAATTTTGCAATTCCAAACCATTAGAAAGTCGGTCAAATGTTATTTCGATAAATAGAATATAAGTTATTCGCGGGAAAACATATGATGTGAGATTCATTGACATATCTAATCGGCATCCATGATTTAAATTAGCAGTTCTAACATTATTTCTTTTTCAGCTAAATGTTGACATAAATTAATAAATTTCTATTTCAAATGAAAATATTGGAATTCCAAACGATTACACAGTCTGTGACATGTTATTTTAATAAACAGAGTAGAAGTTATTCGCAGGAGAACTATACTCGACGTACATGACTTAAATTAACAGTTCTAACATTATTTTTCTCAGCTAAACATTGGTACAAATTAATAAATGTCTATATAAAATAAAAATTTTGCAATGACAGCCGCAGTGGTAACACAAAACACTTAACAAGGCCTAGGAAGCTACCACGGCCTTTTACAACACACAATCTCTCTCTCTCTCTCTCTCTATTAATAAGATCCCATTAAGACCCCAACACAATGTTTACATATTTTTAAAACAGGCAATTTACTACAGGCAGAATCTAACGGTATTACCATTAATGAATCGCAAATTAATTTACAATAAAAAGCAAAAATAGCAAAAAAATCACGACTTATAAACTGAACACCCCTTTAACATTTACTGCAAAATTTACTAAAAATACTAAACCCATTACTAATTACTCCCACCCTTAATGACAAATATAACACTGCCCACAGCAGTGAGGAAATAAATCTTAAAACAAAAAAACCTACTATATGATGTTTGATCAGATCAAATGCAATTAATAATTAAGTAAAAACCAAGAAATTCTAATTAGTAGATGCGTTATGCGCTAAAATTAGAACAAGACAAAAATAGGTTCTGCAAAGAAGATACTTGTCACCAGTGTTTCTTTAATGGTTCCGACGACTGGCTCAAAGAGAACTCTACACATGTTACCATTCAAAGAATGGGTGTCTCCAACAACTGCCTACGTCGTTGCCACAAAAACATCCAAAATCCGGACGTACGTGCTACTTTCTGCGAGTCCAAATTGGTGAATTTGCACCAAACACGAACACACTGCTTGAAATTTCTTAAACATCTCTACGGCGAGGACATCCAAAGGACACAATGAAGCCTCCACCGCACATGTAATCATGAGTGCTCATCCAGGAGATGTCCTAGGGAGCTTGCCTAAAAACCACAAATATATTCTAGCGCCATTTTAACGAACAAAGTTTCAATATCTTACCCGATCCGGGATACGCAAGCCAAACATGCCTCTTAACAACCACTCTCACTTTCCCCAAACATTTTCACAATGTTATTTCGCACTTATGTTTCAAATTAGGATGATCTACATTAATCAACAGCATAAATGTGGCTTCTTTTCAACGCCAATATACAATGGTGACTGACTATCCGGCTTCTCAAAATTCCGTTAAGCAATACGCCTACCCACTTCTCAAAACTTCAGTGACTGTTCAATAACTATTGTTTGAACGCAACTACTCCAATACCTATTGCATGAACGCAACTACGAACCTTCGCGACCAATGAATTCGTTTACAATTTTAAGCAATTTTAAACATATCTAATCAGCGTTCGGTGAAGATCGGCAATTCCCGAGAAAGTGAAGATGGATAGGCCATATACTAAGGAAACAGGATGAAGCCATCGAGAAGAAAGTGCTGCAATGGAACCCCCAAGGGAAAGGGGGACACGGACCGGCCATGGCAGACTTGAAAGAGATCTGTGATGGATGAAGCAGCTGATGTAGAGAAGAACTGGGGAGAATTGCGACGATTGGCATGCAGGAGAGCCCGCTGGCGAAACTCCATTGAAGCCCTTTGCTCCTATAGGAGCCACAGGATATGAGTGAAGTAAATAGCAGTTCTGATTTATTTTTTTCAGCCAAATGTTAGGACAAATTAATACATTTCGTTCGAAAATAAAAAATTGTAATTCCAAACGATCACGAGGTCAGTCAATTGTTATTTTCATGAGAAACATAATTTATGCAAGACAGAACTATACGATGTGAAATTCCTTTAATCGTATCTGATCGACATCTTTGACTTAAATTAGCAGTGCTAACATTATTTTTTCAGGCAAATCCTGGCACAAATTAATAAATTTATATCTCAAATAAAAATTATGTTATTTTGATATGAACAGAAAGTCAAATGTTATTGTTATGAAAAGAATATACGTGAGAGAAATATGCAATGTAAAATTCAATGAATTATATCTAATGGGCGTCCATGAATTAAATTAAAAGTTCTAACATTATTTCCTTGAGCCAAATGTTAGCACAAATTAATACATTTTTATTTGCAATAAAAATTTTGCTATTCGAAACAATTATGAAGTCGGTTAAACGTTATTTTGACGAATAGAATATAAGTTATTTTCGGGAAGGCCATACGATGTAACATTCGTTAAATTTTATCTAATCAGCGTTCATGACTTAAATTAGAAGTTGAAACACTATTTTTGCAGACAAATAAATGTTAGCACAAATTAATAAATTTCTATGTAAAATAAAAATTTTATAATTCCAAACGATTATGAAGTCAGTGAAATATTATTTTGATGAATACGAGATAAGTTATTCTCGGGAGAACAATATGATGTGAAATTCAATGAATTATATCTAATCGGCGCCCATGACTCAAATTCGAATTTCTATCATTCTTTATGCCTTGGAAGAGTCGGCGGCGATGTTCTTCTCGAGTGCCGGGGTACAACCATCCTTTACCCGGGGTCGATGGCAATGGAACGTCTCCAGGCGGTATGGGCGGAAGTGGTGAACCCTACATCTTCCGGGGGTTCACCCCTGTCGAGGTGTTCGTCGATTGTTCTGGCACGAATGGATCGGTGTTTACCAAGTAGAGTGGTGTTCGTGGACAACGCTGCTTGATGGGTCTCTCGGGAGTTTTATCGTAGTCATCTCTGCTGATCTGTCGAGCCAGTTGATTGGCGTCCTTCTTCTTTCCTCCTCGTTTTCTCGTCGAAGATGTAGATACACGGAAGGGAATGCGAATAATGGATGTGACTGAGAGAGCAGAATTAAAGATTAGATGATAATGCTAAGGGTTTCGGAAGATTCAGCCGAAGAATTAAAGCTTGTAATTTGCGTATACCTAATTTGCTGGCATAAAATTCTACTACTGACTACATTGAATTTAATTTAATTTTAAAATAAAAATTAAATAGTGATCCGTTGGTGGAACTTTACTTAAACATGCCAAACAAGTTCATACGTGCGAATTCAGCTCACTCTGCACAAACAATTTTAGCACTTAATAAAGAATTATTGCTGATATCGATGTGCGAAAAATGCACTCGAAAGTTATCGGAATAAGACCCAAAATGCATCTAACTAACGCTGGTTAGGCTTTTTATATGGAAGAAGCAACTTGGAAGTGAAATCTTGACGAAGTGAAATCCGGCGAAATCTTTAGGAAGTGAAATGTTTCTTCCAACAAGATACGTTCTTTTATCCGTTAGGAATCTTAGGGAACAATATTGCATGACACTCCCCGGTGAAACTGCCAATCCAGGAAAGGTGGTGGCAATTTTTACATGGGCAGCAATGCTTCTTTCACGTAAAATACGAAAATACGTTTACCGTTAAATCATTTACCGTTAAACCGTTAAATCATTTAATAGGCGCCAGGAAGCTATTAAGATGTCTCGACCAGGTAAGGTTACAAAAATGAAAAATGCATTAAAAAGAAAACATTACGAAAATAAAAAAGGGCCCCTCTCCGTATGGATCTACAATTTTTTGCTTCTCGTTCAGTGTTTGAATGAGCAAAAAACTCGAAAAAGAGAAGGCCTAAATTCACACACGTGCAAGAAAACCATAAATCCCCTTTTGACGCCAATGACCCTACTTTTGAACAAAAGATCAAAAAAAAAACAAGAAAACGAGACCACTGTAATATTAGTGTTGTGTGGCTAAAAAATGCTTTACTTAATAAATATCTATCTAAAATAAAGATTTTGAAATTCGGAACGATTACGAAGTTGGTCAAATATTCTAGCGATAAGTTATTTGCTGGAGAGATTATTTATTAACGGTAAAATTCGTTTAATCGAATTTTACCTCGGAAAAGATTGTTTCTAAACAACCTTTGCTTAGTCCCGTATCAGCAAAATAATAACAAAAGCTATTATCAAACTAAAACTTTAATTAAACTAGTAAAAATAAAAAATGACCTTGTAATACATAAAACAAAAGGAGTTGCTGTAGATGTTTTTTTTTTAACATGTGAAAGTCACGTATTATTTAAGTAAGGAATTATTAATGGCAAAAAATTTATTGTATAATTGATATGAAACATGCAACGGACGGACGGATTCAAAATATTTCCGAATGAGAAAAACAAATGAGAACAAAACAGTAGACGAAATTACAATAGTTCGTGTTTCAATTTAAATTCCTAGCACAGCTAACAGAAAAAAAATGATATAATTTAAGTGAAATTTACATAATTATTTTTTATTATGTAGATATTGTATTTCTAACAATATATAAAGAAATTTAATGGGAGTATATTTTCATTTATAATTTCATTTTAATTAAAGTGATTAGAAATAAATAGCTTAATTAACTAAATTGTAAAGTAGAATTAAAATTAGAGTAAAGTAGAATTGGTGGCGCCACAACAGATTTTGAGCCACCTTCTTTAAATTCATCCACAAGCACACTATAACCACAATTACATTCATTGAATCAACAAAGTAGTATAAATTAGGGGGTTAATCAGGGGGAGATTCAGGTCCAGGCTGAAGAGGATGACAAATCCTAAAGCCTCAATAATAAATTCACCAACCTCCTCATGAATAAAATCCCAATAGGGAATGGAGTTTTAGTGGGTAAAAATCCCACAGTGTTGGATGCACCGGGCATCCTTCCTCTTTTGAAGATTCTCGGGGAGATGAATTAGAAGGTTAATAAAAAGATACTTTGATTATTAAAGTTCTTTACAATTGTGGAAATAGGTTTAATACCCATAATGTTTCATCTCACTTAAGATGTCATTTCGTCTGACTACCATCTACGTTCATAGAACTCTGTACTAGTGCATGTACATAGTAATGATAAACAATCCAGCGTGATGCAGTAAATAAAATCGTTAGATAATGATGCTACTGAAAGGCGAGGGTACTGATGACGGCTACCACCAATACCAGAAATGGTCTATCTACTCTGCCTGGTTTTTTAAGCTAAAAATGTGTTTCATACAGCGAAATCTAATTAATAAAATTTTAATGCTAAATTGAATTACTCAAAATCAAAATTATATTAAAATGTAGAAAAGGTTTCAAAAGGTAGAAACGCATATTTATTGATAGATCTTCTAACAATGTCAATGAATTAAAGCTTAAAATTTTCACATCATACGGAAGTTACTAGTGATTGCAGTTCTAAATGTAGAGTTATTATTAGGTGTTGCGAACAGCGTAATATAGCTGTTTCCAATACAAATTGAATTTGGGTTATTAAATTTAATAGTAGGTTTATATGATAAATTAATCATTGAAAATTTATTAAAAGCTATTAGCGATAGAATTAATAGCAAGGTTTTAGAACAATAGTTACAGCTTGTCACAAGTTGTAGAAAGATTTAACTATCACGTGAAGTAAATCTAAATATATCTACGATTAGATAGATGTACAGTTGCTAGCATGAATGGTCAATTCAAATGTCAATAAAGACAAGTAAATGGAAGTGAAGCCAATAAATGACGAAGATTTTTAGTATAAATACTTAGAGGTTTACATGTGACAACAGCGCACAGTATTAAATTAGTGAAGCCAAATTTAAGGTGTTCAATACAAAATAAAAATTTTAAATAGTCTTACGGTGAAAATGATTAGAAGAAAAAAGCAATAAACACATGTGATTAGTGACAGAGTTGCCGAGTAGCATATAAAAAAATATAAAAGATAGATTTATGAAAAGATGCCGGCAAAAGAGAAAACACAGAACGATAATAACTTGGCATCATTTATAAAGCGTAGCAATCAAAGAAAACCAAAGACAGGAAAGTGGATGCAGGAGAGGACAAACATATTCTGGAGCAAATATGGGAGGGATTTTTGTAAGCAAAAAAAGAAATAAAAAGTCAAATACGTCTAGTAGTGGTATGGACTTCCACAGTAATGGCCAGAGTGTGCACGGTTCGAGAAACCATGTGCGAGAAAGATGTTCGAGCTTTAGCAATCGAGAAACTGGAACCAGATTTCAGCAAAGACGGATTATTTGATATAAATTTGATTATCATTCCATTTCAACGTTATTAATATTTTTATAATTTGTAATACGATTATTATCCATATTTACCTTACAAGTCCACATTTGATTTGACTGTACGAACTAGATATTTGACTGCTACGTTAGATGATTCATGGCAGAAACGAGTTTTCTCATCCCTAAATGTGTAGTTTCACAAGATTTGACACAAATAATTACGCATGTTCAATTCAAGCGGTGCGATGGAGGTATCCGGCACTAGAAATATATTTTGAACATTTAAAACGAAACAAGTACGTACTATGCTTTTTCTATGTAATATTCAATTTGAAGTAAAAATTGAGTACGCACTTGAATTGTCCGATTTGTGTTACACATTTTCCTTGTCAAATTTTCATTTTAAATATTGAATACAAGTATATACTATGCATTTTCTACATGGTATTTTATTTCTACATGGTATTGAGTACGCACTTACATTTGTCGATTTCTACGAGTACTTCTTGGGGATGGTGCTTCTAACGGTTTTACAGAAGTCACAAATAGTAAGCCTTATGAAGACGAACTAATTAAAAAAAAATATTGTAATGCATCGGCCACGTACAGAAGAGAATGGGAAACTAAAAAAAAAATAACAGAGACCAAAGAACTGTCAGATGCCAAACCTCTAGATCGGAGGATGTAAAAGTTTCGATACAAAAGTACTATGGGCTTGCGATTAGATGAAACACCAACAAGGATGTAAATTTAATGAAAAAATTTGTCTGAACAGAAAATTACCATGTTTCTTCCAGTGGTGAGCAGCCTAATCATTAATTGTGTCCAGCAGATGAAGAATCATGCTCTAAATACCAAAAGAATATTTTGGAAAACAGCGCATATATGGAGAGCATTTTCATCTGCCCAGGGCAGTAATGGATAAAAGAAAACCCATATTTTAGAGACTTCTGAAGTACCAATGCGTGCATGGCCAAACGAACGTTTGTAGACCTCAATACCTTAGATATGGGAGTGTATAAAACCATATCGACGTTCAACCTTGGACAGTCATCCAAGGGTAAAGTTTTCGAACAATTTGTAGGTAGACCCAGGAAAGGAGTGCATAAAAGCAATGTAAAAAAGTTGATATAAAACGCATACAAGATGCTGAATATAAATTTAAAAATGAGTCAAAAAATGTTCATAGTGCGAGCAGTAAGGCGAAAAGAACGTTGGAAGAGGACCTAGTCGAGGCGGAGGGAGTACCCTATGAAGCAGGGCAAACTAACTGTATGTGTGCATTTTTTTAATAATTTTTTTACTTTTACTCATTTTATAATTATAGGAAATGGCTTAAAATGTTCATAAAATATTGTAGTATAAAAATCAGTAAAAATCCTATAATCATTTTTTTTTCAATCAACCTCTCCGTTAAACATTCATTCCTTCGATTGTAATTATCCAAGTTTCTGAATCATTTTTTCATTCTCATAAGTTTGATGTTGAATTTTGATCATAAATTTGGATATTTTTCATAAAATACTATTAGTTCCACTAAAAAACCAATGGAGAGATGATGAATCAGAAAGATGAACAAACGACATAAATCGATTAACAAGACACACCCTACCAGGTTGAGAAGGATGGAAAAATTTCGGGAAGATATCATACGTTTGACATTACCATGTATGTAGAAATTCCATTATGCACCAACATGGGTAAAACAGAGCCCACGGGGAGTAAGAAAAACGGAATCACTGGACCAATACTAGTAAAGGTAATGAGTTTTGAAGAAAAAGTAATAAAAACGTACAAATTAAGAGACACAAGGATAAGCATAAATAACAGTTTAACAGAAAAAGAAAGAGAAATGCGCGTCATGTTAGAAGAAGTAGTAGCGGAGAAAAGAGGCAAGCGAAACAGAGTAAAAATAGCTTATAAGAAAATGAAAATAGAGAAAAAATTGTTCTTCTATAATGTGGAGCACCAAAGACTAGAAATAAAATCAAAAAACTAATAAATATAGGGAAGCGAAATGCGGAAGTGGAAGCAGGAGAGGACAAAAATATTAAAGAACTAATATGGGAGAGTTTTGTATTCAAAATATAAAGAAATAAAAAATCTATTACATGTAGTAGCGGCATGACTCCCACAGTAATAGCCAGAGTGTACACGGTTCGAGAAACCACGTACGAGAAAGGTGTTGGAGCTTTAGCAATCGAGAAACTGACAGATGTCACACTGAAGCAGATTTCAGCATAGACAGTTGTAATTCATATAAGTTAATAAAAGTCATCATTTGATTATCATTCCATGTCAACCTTATTAATATTTTAATAAGTTATAATACAATTATCATCCATATTCACTTTGCAACTTCGAATTTGATTTGACTGTTACGTTAGATGGTTCAGGGCAGAAACGAGGTTTCTCATCCCTAAGTGGTGTAGTGTCCGATGCAACCTTGGACCCTTTGACACAAATAATTACACAAGTTCGACTAAGCAGAGAATTACAAGCTGTGGGATGGAGGTATCCGGCGTTAGAAATATTTTTGAAAATTCAAAACGAAATATGTAAGTACTATGCTTTATCTATATAATACACATTTAAAGTAAAAATTGAGCACGCACCTGAATTCTTCGATATGTATTACAAATTTTCCTTTTAAATTTTGAATACAAGTACGTACTATGCATTTTCCACATGTTAATTTATTATCCTTGTTAAATTTTCATTTTTGGTATTTTATACAAGTACGTATTATGCATTTTCCACATGTTATTTTATTTAAAGTGAAAGTTAAGTACGCACTTGCATTTTTCGATTTGTACGAATACTATTTGGGGATGGTGATAGTAACGGTTTTATGGAAGTCGCTAATAGTAAGCCAATTATGGAGACGAATTAATTGTAATGCATCGGCCACATACAGAAGAGAATGGAGTCTTGATTGAGGAAACTAAAAAAAGTAACAGATGCCAAAGAAATGTCAGATGGCAAACCTCTAGGAGGTAAAGGGCGACTAACCGATGCTGCAATACTTTCGATTAGTGATGTGTCGTTCATCAAAGAACGTTTTTCTTTTCGCGCTATATGTTTGGAACGCGATGTACTATGATATCATTTGAAAAGAACTTGTTCATATAGAGTCAATGAATAATTTTTGATACATTTATTTTTTTCACCATCACTTTTTCAATATTTCATTGAAAACTAACTGAATAATAAATAGAGTTTCTACTTTTATTTCCCTCGATTTTTCTATCATTTATTAATTTTATCAATCATTAATTTTATTTTATTTTTTTATTATAATTATCAATCATATTATCAAATTTTTCTAGCTTGTATTAGTAGTGGCAATTCTGTATACAATTTCTGAACACAATTTTAGTATAATAAATGATTTAGAAAGAAAAAATACTTACTCTACTTCTATGTAGTTTCTACTATTTCCCTCGATTTTTCTATCATTTATTAACTTTATCAATCATTTTTTTATTTCTTTTTAATTTTATGTATCAATCATATTATCAAAATTTTCTCGCTTGTATAGTAGTGGGAAGTCTGAATTACAATTTTATTATAAAAAATGATTTGGAAAAAAAAAACACTTACCTAAAATATAATTCTATAACTTCAAAAAATTTACATTTTGTGACTTACCTGTAACAAAAAAATAATGTTTAGTTATCTAATTTAAGTTATACCTTATAATAAATGTAACACTATCAATTATATTCATTCTTTAATGTTTAATTATTACTTAAACTTTGATATATATCTGTACCAAGTGTGTTCTGTTTTGTATTACAAAATCAAACAACAGTGCTTCTACTACAAAATAAATGGTTCAAATGGATTTATTCAACAAATGTGTTTACATGGGTTTGCATATTTGCTACTATTTAAACCTTACATGTGTATATGAATGTTGAATGTCGGTTGCCAAGGTGACAAGTTGAGAAACTTTAAGATATTAAGGGTCATATCTTGGAAACGATAAGAGTTAGACATCTGATGGTATCATTTTAAACAGAATTGCAAGTGCTATCATACAGTATAAAAATATACAAGGTGTTACTAAAACGTCTTTTGAAAAATTTATTTTTGGTTGAAATCAGTTCAGTATATTCAGTTGTGCATATCGGCAAAATTGAGGACCCTCAGACTTACATACGCTCCTAAAGTTTCATTTTACCAACTTGCATAAAAACCGAGATATTTAAAGTAGAAAATTTCTTTTTCAAGGTCTATTTACTCAAGTGATATGACATGCGATTTTTTTAAACTCTCTTAATCCCTTAAGTATTAAAAGATCTTTCGATACAAGAAATTAAAAAAAAATATCGGGATAGTTTTCGAGAAAATCGACCGCAATGTTTATTAAAGACACCCTGTAATAAATAATAAATAAATAAATGAAACTGTACTGGCATAAATATTGTCTGTCTACATACAAAAAACAAACTATATAATTCAAAATTATTAGTTTTTTGTTTTTTGAAAAAATATTTTTGCTCAAAATCAGTTCAGTATATTCAGTTGTTTACATCGGCAAAATTGAGGGCCCTTAGACTTACATACGCTCCCCAAGTTTCATTTTACCAACTTGCATAGAAACCGAGATATTTAGGGTAGAAAATATCTTTTTCAAGGTCAAATTACTCCGGTGCTATCACAAGCGATTTTTGTAAACTCACTTAATCCCTTAAGTATTAAAGGATCTTTCGATACAAGAAATAAAAAAAAATATCGGGATAGTTTTCGAGAACATGGACCCCAATGTTTAATCAAGACATCCTGCAATAAATAATAAATAAATCAATGAAGCTATATTGACATAAATATTGTCTACATATAAAAAACAAACTATATAATTCACAATGATTACAAATTAAAACACAAAATAACTTAATTCATTCACTTTTGTTTTTCTAAACCTAAAATCAATTCTTGAAGAAAAGCCAGAACACCTGTATATATGTTAAATTGTGATTTGAGAAAAAATGTTTCAAATAAAATCGAAGGGGCTTTAGGTGGTCTATAAAATAAAGTTTATTCGAATGTCCTATCTTTCATAGTTTTTGAGATATATTGAACAATATTTTCAAACATCTGTACATGACACAGACATGGAACTTTTTTATTACATTCCTAATACGAAGCGCTATATGCATGTAACTTCAGCCTCTTAGTTTGAAAACTGAATTTTTTGTCAAAAAAAAATGGTGCATTTCCGCCATATAAAATTAATTAATAAAAATTTTTTTTTTAAATCGGTCCAACAGGTTAGGAGCTATGCTTGAACATACATTCGTACATGCAGACACTAAAAAATTCATCCTTTAATCGAATTACGTATTAACGGTTTGCAGTGATTTGAAAACAAGAGACGTACTAAGGTGAAATAGAAAACATTAATCCTATATCTTTCTTATACCTTGACATCGGATTCTCATTAATTCATTTAATTAATAATCGCAATAAGCAATTCCTTAATATATCTTAAATTAAATGAGATCCTCTAATAATATATATCTAAATTGACTAATCTAATTCATCAAAGAAATATAATATACAATTAAATATAATCTAATATACATGAATCAATCAATAATCGTAAGTAAATTAGTTAAATTAAGAAGAATATATATATAAATATAAAACCATCGTGTATACTCCTAAATGTAAAGAAATAAACGCCAGAAAGAAAACTGTTAAGATGCAAGGCCGCCAGCTTCTACAAAACAGCACATAATTACGCGCGAATAAGAAGCGAGCGGCATACGGTCACGTCAAAGACTTTCTACTTGGCGAAGCGGTAGCGGCTCTCATTGATGTAGATACATTCGTCTCCTATATTGCCACCGAGTTTTCTTATGAATATCATTTTAAAATAAATTTCGTTTGTCGGCAAATATACTTGTTTCGACAGGAATATTTGTTTCACCTACCACAATTTTCTGAATGGAGCATTTTACACTTTTGGCGCTTAACAATCTGATTGGATATTATTTTTTAACGTATTTTGAGAGAGGCGTTTTTCTATGAGATACTTTGACTCATCAAGCTATTATTTCCACCGCTGGTGTGACCCACCACTTTTAGAAATCACCACTACTTGCATTTTTGCTAGATAACTGTCAACAAAATAATGGAACTTTGATCCTTAAATTTCCTTAACGTAACAGGAAAAAACTTTTGATTGGCCGGAAGTATAACCTTCCTAAAATTTTGTAGCAGAGGATTTTTCTAACTCCGCCATCGGCTTATGCAAAACATTACAGCTCAACGGATGCTTCCCTTTTCGAGTTGTTGTCTTTGGATGGCTGCGAGAACCCAATCGCGCCAGTTCAAAGCTATAATTCTAAAATAAGACCTAGTCAATTCCTTTTGGTCAGCGAGAATGATCGCAGCCAGTGTTGATCTGATCTTAAAGCGTTATAGTAAAATTTAAAATATTCAAACAACAAATTAAATCTACGAATAAATTAAAATTCTACGAAACAAATAAAAGGTTAAGTATCAGACGACACATCTTCTGCCGAATCTTTCGATTCCCAAATCATTATCATGTGCTTCTACTCTTATTCTCGTATTATTTCCCATCGTCCTTGACATCGAGGTAAATTATGGAGAGCAACACAAGAAGAAGGCGTTGCCTAGTGAGCACTAACCAGTCGAGGGGACAAAGGACATCATCGACGCTAGTTTAAGTGCTTCGACAGAGGTCAAAGTTCATGCTGTCAACACCAATTATTAGTCAATATTCTCAACATCATTATTCATCAACAAAAAAGCCAATTATCATAACGTTTCAATGCATTTCTACGCCTGCGCGCATATCTACCAAAAATCCTACGCCAACAGCGCATCGATAAGGTTCTGCATCGCCAATGCTCCAGTCGATCACCATCTACTTAATATTCAACCAAGAATCATTTATTTAATCCTGTCAACTTCAACGCAGTTGGTACAGAGACGTTCAGTCCAGGGCCGTACTCATAGATGAATAAATCTAATACTATATAATATATACAATCATATTCAGTTCGCCACGCTTATTTTAAATGGAAGAAGTGAAATGGATCAGCCTAACAAATTTTGAATTATATGTAGAATCAACATTATTGTCATGCATTTAAAATCGCGCTTCGAGGCATATTTTTGAAGTTCTAGACCAATAAACCAAACTATTGAAACTTGTTATTGCCTTTCTGTGTTTTAATAAACAATTCATATATATATATAATTATATATGAATTGCGTACTTTATTATAAAAATTAAGCAATTAGAAAAACAACGAATTCCTAACCCAACCCTGAATCT
>WYDF02003777.1:0-13997 GCA_009867245.2 Adranes taylori
GATGCTCTAAAACCAAACTGGTTCTCTGGGAGAACTTTGTTCATTTCTAGACAGTTTCGTAGGCGAGATGTGAATATCCTTTCAAAAGTTTTTCCTAAGACGTTAAGGAGTGTGATTGGTCGATATGATGAAACATGTCTAGGGTCTATCCTTCTACAATCTAATGGAGAAGTCTCATAGTTGTTCATTTTTAGTCCTTAGATTCATTGCTGTTTTGTTTTTACATCGTATGTATATTTGCATTAGTATTGATTATTCGCGTTGAAACTTTGTTATTGTTTTTCTTATCTGTAGTTGATTCTCATCATCAATCTCATTCAGCACATGTTATTATCTGTTAAGTTATTTAAATATGTAGTAGTTCCAAAAGTAGACTCAATTTTTCCCATTCTTTGTTTAAAAAGTACTACTATGTATATGTTTTGGTACAGCGTTTTGTTACTGCGTTGAGTGCCTTGGTTTACTTTAGTTAAATTAAAGTTAGTGTCTGTCTCTCTGTACTGTTTATTCAGTTGGTTTGTAAACAATGAAGTGATATTAAAAGTAGTTTCGATTTATTTCTATGGGAACTTTTATAAATCTAATACTTTAATAGAATATATCTCATTTTATCTTGTAACTGATTGATATTTTGTTATTTTTCATGTACCATTATATAGAGTGCCTTAATAAAAGCGGAATAATAAGATTTTAAATAAAACACAGAGAAAAGCCGATTTTTTTTCAATCATAAAGTAGATATATGGAAGTTATGTGTCTGGACAACACATCTGACAAATGCCCTCCTTTGCTAGCATATTTACGTTCTTTTGACAAAATTATCAATTGCAGTTTAGTATAGGTATGGCTGAGTTTCACTGATACAGCGCCTAATCTTCTCCTTCAGGGCTTGGATAGTAGTGGGGATTACTAACATAAACTTTTGACGTCAAAAAACCTCAGAGAGAGAGAGAGAGAGAGAAAGAGAGAGAGAGAGAGAGAGAGAGAGAGAGAGAAAGAGAAGTTCAAGGATGTTAAATTGCATGATCCAGGCGGCCCAAACGGGAAATTACATGATCAGGGAATGTCTCGTGTAATAATGCCATTGTTTCTCGTGATGTGTGACAAGTTGCACCATCCTGACGAATCCACATGTTTTTGTCACTCATAGTATCGCCATTCCGCACCATATACTGACACGTTTGGAATGTGTTTCCTTCTCACAAAACACTTCCAGGTGCGACATGTCTGCTTGTTAACGAAGCCATTAATTTGAAAATGGGCCTCATCACTGAAGATGATTTTGTTGGAAAATTTCGCTGGTAGGTTTGAGTTCTTGAAAACTGTGTCAATGGATTAACATCAGTAATCGATCCAGACCTCTTGAATTTGTCAATTATTCTCTTTACAATTGAAGCACCTGGAACATTTTGTCATCCGAAAATTGGGCACATTTTGCGGATCGTGTCAGTCAAACTTTCACCATTTTTGAAGTAATGTTTAACGTCGAATAGCTACCCATTTTTATTAATGGTGAACAGTCTATCATAGGCGTTTGACTGTCAAAGTACAACAGTAAAAATGACGCCAAATTCAAATTTTCCGCTCTTACTGAGACAGCCTTCATATATAATAGTACATAATATACTTGAGCTGGGTTAACTCCTTTTCGTGAATCTGTTTATAATGCGCATGGAACTAGCTGTTGCCTTTAAAAATGACATCTAAGCAAATGTTTGTTTACTAAATTGTATAGTGCCATTCTTAGGACTTTAGGCCAATAAGGTCGCTAAACTGGATATGAGTTTTAAAGACACGTTGCATCCTTCGTTAATTGCGCTTGTATTAAACTTTGGTTCTCGATATGTACGATATCAAATACAAAGGCGTGCGAATCATGAATTTTTACGTACAGCGATGGGTGTACTTGTCTATTATAATCGACGATTGTGCTAATGTAATTAAATTTGACGTAATTTATTGTGTGGTTAATAAAATATTAAACTACTTTTTCAGTATATGAAAGATGGGGTGGCTGATGTATTTTATCCGCCACTTACAATTACGAGGGATATCTTTTTAATTTTGATGTAGCTTTAACAAAAAGCAATAGTTTAAATTTCAGTCCTTTATTTATTTTTCAAAGTATAAAGGACTGAAATTTATTTTTCAAGTACTTGCCACCATTATCGATGCACTTTTGCATTTGCTCAAACTAATTGTTAAAGCACTTATTCCACTTTTCAATGGGTTTGCTCGAAATGGTCATTTGGAAAACATCGACTGCATCTTCAGGTGATTGAAATGGAGCACGCAGTGCATTTTTGATGGCGAGAAATGTAAAAAAATCGTTGGAACTTAAGAACTTAAGGATCAAGCAATTCGATGTTTTGTTGCTCCTAAAACTCAAATGTTTGTCGAGCAGCATGAGCACTCGCATTGGCATGGTGAAGAATGATCCGACGCTGTGGGTTGTTTGTTCTCAGCTCATAAATGATTTCTGGCAAACAAATGGTTGTGTATCACCAATCAGCAGTTACCGTCCTTTGATTTTGCAAAGGAATTCCGGAGCCACATGTCCGGAGTTTGATACAAAACTTGCGACCATCGTTTACGACACAGCGGATGACTTTGGTTGGGTTCTCCTCATCTTGAAACACCCAAACTGTAGACAGACATCTATTCTCGGGTTCATAAGAATAAATCCAACTGATGATACTGTCCCACATTTTTGGAGTCGCCTCTGTTAAAACGATTCGAAGTTATTGGGCACCAACTGACACGCGTCGCCATTTGTTCCTCGGTAAAAAATACGAGATCCAACGAGACTATTTTTTTCACGCCCAACTCATCATGTAAAATATTTTGGATTAAGTTCTTAGAAACGCCCAAGGAACTCTCAAACTCCCGGTAAATTACATGACGATCTTCATTAATCATCTCGCGCACAGCCTTAACATTTTCCTGGGTGACCGTTGATTTTGGTGGACCTGGCCTAGGCTCATCGCTGATATTTGTGTGTCCACGTGAATTCAGACTACCAGCGAGAAATTGTCGATTGATGTGGTGCTTCATTACCAAAAACAGCAACCACCTCGGTAAGACATTGTTGTTGCGATAAACTTTTTCAAAACTTATAAAAAATTATCGCTTGTAAATCCTCTTGATTCAATTCCATGTTTCTCAACGCCTTACTAACTTAAAAAATTTACTGTGACTAAACGACTTGTTGTATTTGGACGAAATTTTCAAGACGTGTCATTCAGAACCATATGTTTTGTTACGTGCGCCCTCTATTGGTTATATGCAAAATTAAAATGTCATCCCTCGTATAATTTCAACGACAAAAATTATACATTTTTTTGGCATGGACTTAATCCAAATTACCAAAGAATGTTTGTAGAATTGTAACCCATTTTAGCGGAAATGAGAAATCTGATGACTAGCCCATTTTTCCATTTGTTTAAATTCTCTGTTCAATAGTCTGGATGTGAATGAGCGTTAAGTTCAGTAGAAATAAGCGTAGCATTCTCAATATAATGAAGAGCCGTACAATCATTATGACTTCCAATACTTATCACGGTTCATCACACTGCTACATCTATATTTTGATCCTCTGCCTCCGCTTCCTTAGATAAATCATGGGTTTTTCTTATTTCTGTTTGACCTCAAATCGAAACATATCGATTTTGTTATTGCAAAGTAAATTCTGCAATGAGTAAAAAATTAAAGTCTTTTCATATGATCAAAGTTTGTATCTGCTTTTTTGTCGACCGTCTACGAGCTCTTTTGTGATGTGCTGTTACTGGAATGGGTACGTAGATCATTAACTTTCGAACATAAAGGACTATTTCTTATTGTTTCTGTTGGTATAAGCATTTGAGTACCAGGAGTAACTTACTTCGAAACTAGGTCGCTTTAAGAGTTTAATTTTTCCGTACAAGAACGGTTTTCTTGTAGCATACTGAAAATCTTGGTCGTGGTACCGAGCAATTTTTCTGGGAACCATTGAGCACTCTATGGATAACTTGAAACCTTATTTGGCAAACTGGTAACCTACAGTTTTCACACACTTGAGAAATTACACTATCGTTTACTCCAACCACTTGTGCAGCAACTTACTGTGTTTGGCCATTATCCAGTTGGGCTGTAAAAACTCCAATTTTAGATGTACGTATATTCTCAATTACATTACGAGAGATGGCATTCTAATTTTGCATATGGCCACATAGAGGGCGCATATATATGGTTCCGAAATTAACCTCAACATTATATTGACACGTATTGAAAATTTCATCAAAATACAACAAGTGGTTTAGTCACAGTGAATTTTTAAAGCTAGTAAGGCGTTCAGAAACATGAAATTGAACCGTGGACATTTTCGAGCGATAATTTTTCACAACTTTCGAAAAAGTTTATCGCAACAAAAATGTCTTGCCGTGTTGTTACTGTTTTTGATAATGAACCACGTCATTCGACTATTTCTCGCTGGTACTCTGAATTCAAACGTGAACGCACAAATCTCAGCGATAATCCTAGACCAGGTCCACCAAAATTAGCCGTCACCGAGAAAAACGTTAATGCTGTGCGCGAGATGATTAATGAAGATCATCATATAACTTATTGGGAGATGGAGAGTTTCTTGGGCATTTCTATGACCTCAATCCAAAAGATTCTACATGATGACTTGGGCGTCTTCGTTGGATCCCGCATCTGTTGACCGAAGAACAAATGGAGCCTTGTGGCAGTTGGTGCCGAAGAACACCGAAACGTTTCAACAGAGACCGCTCCAAAAATGTGTACAGTATCGTCAGTGGTGACGAGTCTTAGATTTATTCTTATGAACCCGAGAATAAACGTCAGTCTACTGTTTGGGTGTTTCAAGATAAGGATAACCCAACCAAAGTCATCCGTTCCCGCAGTGTGTCGAAAAAGATGGTCGCACGTTTTGTATCAAACTCCGGACATGTGGCTACAATTCCTTTGCAGAATCGAAGGACGATAACTGCTGATTGGTGATACACAACCATTTGTTTGCCAGAAATCTGCGAACAAACCAACGATTTTTTTACATATCCCGCCATCACGAATGCACTGCGTGGAGGAACGATTTCAATCACCTGAAGATGCAGTCGATCCTTTCGAGCATACCCATTGATGCCTGGAGTAAGTGCTTTAACAATTAGTTTGAGCGAATGTAAAAGTGCATCGACAATGGTGGAAAGTAGTTTGAAAAACAATAAAGAACTGAAATTTAAACTATTGCTTTTTGTTAAAGCTATATGTAGAATTAATAAGACATCCCTCGTACTCTTCCAGAGTTTTATTACGATCTAATGTATAACTTTTTCCAAGTGCAAGATAACACATCCATAGAAGTTAATATTTTTTAAGAAATTAATTTAAATTAAATAATTTGTTGGTACTTCCTTATTTACTTTATATTTTTGCGACCGGTTTCGCCTATTATTAGAACATAGGCCTCGTCAGGCAATATTTTGTTAGATCTGTGTTTTGTTTCAGGATGCTGAACTTTTTTTTTTTTATTTAATTTAAACTTGTGTACATATAGAGAATTAAAAAAAACATTCAACATCCTTAAACAAAACACATATCTAACAAAATATTGCCTGACGATGCTTTGTGTTATAATAGGCGAAACGGGTCGCAAAAATATAAAATAAATAAGGAAGTAGCAACAAATTATTTAATTTAACATTAAATAATTATGGATCAAGAAACAAAAATGTTTTTAATTTAATATTTGGAACAGTGTTGTGTCTTTAACGTACAACATCAGAGAAAGATCCAACACTATGATTATCGTGTTCTATAAAATTTTCCACCTTTTCTTAAATTTGCGTTTGATGAGATCATCGCCAATATGCTGTAGTTTTATAAATCGATAGCGCTAATTGTTACTCAAGATTAAATATTCATGGCAATGATTTCAGTATGAAAATGTTTGTAAATTGAACAAACTGTTTACGTTCCCATAGAATTTTTATGAATACATACTTAATATTAAATTTTATCGGAAATAATTCTAGATTATGCATGAGTATTATTCATAATCATGAATAATCTAGAATTATTTCTAGATTATTATTCATAATTCAAGGCTTCGAAAATTTTTTACTTATTGATTGCTTTCTCAATTCTCTTTAAAATTATACACAATATGAGGATTCTACGTTCAGCGCTTCCTTAGATATAGTCTATAATATCTTATTAATTAGATAAATTATTTCTATATCTGTTGAGATACCTAATTAGCTTAAACATGCGGGTCAAGGTAGATGGATCCATTTCTGGCATCAGTACCCTTTACTTTTGTAAAGGGAGTCAACATACTACATCAGCTGTCTCGTTTAAAAAAAAACTAAACAACGTGTCATTACAGAGAATTATGAACATAGATAGCCGCTGACGAAACCGCACCTAAAGTAGATCTCTGAAATAGTACGCTGTGTACATTATATAGAGAATTTTCAAATTAGTACTTTTTTTGGAGCTCGTTTTAATTATATCATCTATAACTGAAGATTTTGGTTTCTTAAGTTCTTCAATACTTTTTCTTTAATAAGTAAAAAAATATAATAATTGTAGTAAATAAAAAAAAAAATGTTTACCCCGTCCGGGATTCGAACCCGAACCTCTCGATTGTTCTTCTAATTGAACTAACGGGCACTTATTCGAAGACACAAATAATTTTTAATATGTATTTATTTTCCGTATCTATTAAGATAGGCAACTTATATATCAGGATTTGTTTTGACCACCTGTTTACTTACGTCGATCTATTAATTTGTCATCCCTTTTCCGCTTTGCTAGAGGTCGCATGTTTAATTGAATATTTGATGTTTCGTGGTTAAACCCACACACTGGCATTATTTAATAGAGTAAATTATGAAATTAATATTTCTTATTACTTGTGTCTCGAAAAAATGTTTGGAAGAGTAATCGAGAGGTCCGGGTTCGAGTCCCGGACGGGATAAACATAAGAAATTTTAATTTGATAATTTACTATATTAAACAAACACTAGAAGAAATTAATAACATTTCTTCTAGTGATTTTTGAATATACTTTTGAAAATTTAAAACATAAATAATTAAAAAAATTGACAAACGATTTGTATTAAAGTCGTCGTCGTATTTTTCGTCACTTTGGTGATTGGTAACACCTGGTTTAAACTGGAAATTTTTATTTGTGAGGCCTCAGAAGAGGTAACTCATATGAGGTGAGGAGAACATGTGCCCCTCATTTATGAGGTACCTCATTTGAAACCACATTATGATATAAATTCTTCATTATTAATTACTCTTTTTTCAAATATGACGTGAATCATTATTTATGAGGAATCCCTCTATTCTTTTCAAACGAGGAGTTCCTCTTAAAAGAGAAGTTAAGCGTTCCTTGAAGCGTTCACTCAATACAAATTGGAGATTTTGGTCTGCCCAATTTGGCATGCATTTCCATAGTCCAAAGTTTCAATTTCTTTTTAAATTTGCTCGTATTTATAGAAAATTGACAATTGGAAAATTTCTAACAGGAAAATCCGTGACGTGCGACGCACGCCAGAGTGCCTTGAAATTTTGAATTCACCTACGAACGAATTCGCCAATCTACTAAATCCCCAGTCTCCGTCTTTACCTACGGCGCGGACAGTTTCGCTGTTCCTTTCGTTGCCTCCTTCGCCGCTGCCTGCAGCCGTTCTTGACTCACTTTTGGGAAAATTATTGAGGGTAGTCTGGCGTGCTTCGTACACCTTGCCAGTGGATAACCCAACCTAATATAAACTGAAGGAGCCAAAATGTCCTAAGTTAACCTAATTCTAATACGCTCCTTAGATACGAAGCGCTCGGTCACCGTATTTGCCTCTCTTGATGCGTTCTGCGACTGCTGTTGACCAGTTTTTTGGGAAATTTCCAGCGGGGAAGTTTGGCTTGTTTCGCATGTCAGAATCTCCTGAACTCTTATGTGATGTATCTGGGGACGCGAAAATTTTTAAGTAAAGAAAAGAGTGTTGAGTATCGATGGCAATAATGATTGCATCAAGCTTTCCATGTACTGTTAAATGTGGGTTCATTTGGGCCATAGATGTTATGGTGGTTAAACTTTGAGACCAGTTTTACCCACTTTCTCTTGATTTTATCAAAAGCTAGTTATGGATATTGACTTGTTTTACTTATTTCTTGATCACTTGATTTCAACCTTGAAGCACTCACTCAATAGATTTTGGTCTTTCCAATTTCTCATAAATTTCCATGGTTCAAGTTTTTAATTTTTTTTTTAATTTTGTCGTATTTATAGAAAATTGACAATTGGAAAATTCCTAATAGGAAAATCCGTGACGTGCGACGCACGCCAGAGTGCCTTGAAATTTTGAATTCACCTACGAACGAATTCGCCAATCCACTAAATCCCCAGTCTCCGTCTTTACCTACGGCGCGGACAGCTTCGCTGTTTCTTTCGTTGCCTCCTTCGCCGCTGCCTGCAGCCGTTCTTGACTCACTTTTGGGAAAATTATTGAGGGTAGTCTGGCGTGCTTCGTACACCTTGCCAGTGGATAACCGAACCTAACATAAACTGAAGGAGCCTAAATGTCCTAAGTTAACCTAATTCTAATACGCTCCTTAGATACGAAGCGCTCGGTCACAGGATTTTCCTCTCTTCATACGCTTTGTGGCCGCTCTTGACTCATTTTGTGGGAAATTTCCAGCGAGGAAGTTTGGTTTGTTTCGCACGTCAGAATCTCCTGAACTATTATGTGATTTATATGGAGATGCGAAAATTTTTAAGTAAACAAAAGAGTGCTGACAACCGTTGGCAATAATGATTGTATCAAACTTTCCATGTACTCTTAAATGTGGGTTCATTTGGGCCATAGATTTTATGATGGTTAAACTTTGAGTCCATTTTTACATACATTCTCTTCATGCTAGTTATTCCTAGTATTCAAAAGCTAGTTATGCCTATTGACTGGTTTACTTATTTATCTATCATTTGATATCAACCTTGAAGCGCTCACACAATTAGAAGTTGGAGATTTTATGACGTTCTAAACATCTTACGACGCAATGAATTAACAATTGTTCAATTGTTAACAATTGGACATCTTACAAATCATCTTAGGAACATTTACGATCATCAATTGAACAGCTCTAAACATCTTACGACTTAATTGGTTAACAACCGAACACTTTATAATTGATACGTTCTCGACATCTTCCGAATCAATTATAATGAAGATTTTAGAATACTTCCTTGTTTAATTATTTCAAGAAAGTACATTAAAGAAAAAAGTATTCCAAAACTTCGCTTTAATTGATTCGTAAGATGTTGAGGACGTATAAATTAATTGTTCAATTGTTAACAAATTGATTCGTAAGATGTTTAGAGCGTCCCCAATTTGGCATACCTTCGCCGCTGCCTGCAGCCGTTCTTGATTCACTTTTGGGAAAATTATTGAGGATAGTCCAAATTTAACATTTTTTTTATCTCTAGATTTATCGAAATTGAGGGTATTTTAACAATTTTCTTTTAGTAAACACGAACCGGTGGCAAAAGCGGCATTTTTCTCGTATTCATAGAAAATTGATATTTTCATAATCATTTTCATTTTTTTTTTCGATTTTTTAAGTTTTTTGGAAATGGTTTTTGCGAAAAATGGACGATATAAATTTTGTAGAGAATTACATGATCTTTCAAATTCCGTAAATGGCATATTTTTAACCTTAACGAGGGAGCTGTCATTTATTCGAGAAGGGGTAAAATACCCTTTCGAAATTTTATCTTGTCACGAGGCGCACGATATTAATATGTAACAGACAATCCGGGTGGTGCGGTATGTTGAGTCGTTGAACAATGATACTATCGATAACAGAGGGTATTGACTTCCAGTGATTACATAAATGGATCCATCTACCTTGACCCGCTCTTTTAAGCTAAGTTTTGGAAATAATTAACTTATCTAATTATTCGGTCAACTACACACATTTGTCAAATGCATACGTACGAATAAAAGCATTCTTTTGATTCGTGCTAGTTTACCAATAATCGACGGGAACATTACGCTTAACGAATCTTGACCGATGTTGATCACGCTATGCGTATGAGCCTTGATAACGTATGTTGGTCAAATATACACATCGTTTGCGACCGGCTTTAAAGTAATACTATAGATATATTTTAGTATTACATTATTCTTTATCACCTACTTTTAATGGATTAACAATTGATAAAGTCTTCGGATGAAATATTTTACATTTTATGACGTCCATAAGTTGATACTATTACAGCTTAATAAATATTAGTCAGTATAATTTAGTAATTGTAGGAGGGGCTCAAATGGATGAGATATATGGGGGGTCTTGAAACCATATCAAATATTGAGCTGATTGAATATTCAATTACTAAATAAACTGGTTTCCATTAAGTTCAAAATACAGATTTTTATAGTATTTTTAAAATATCTAACTTCCATGGCGGACCCGTTCATGAAATTTTACATATTATAATTATTTTATTTATATGATTGAAATTGTTTATCACAGAAAGTACATGGCAGTTATAACTATTTATGGAGAAAGTACATTTGCAGAAGAAATTTGATATATTTATTTAATTAACAAAATGTTTCACAATATGTAATGTTTAGCAATACTTGATTGGTTTTAACTTATTTTTAAATATTTTATAATTGTCAGAACAAAAGAAAAATATTGATAATTTTTAAATGCATGGAAAATAGGGATAGTGCCGGCGCATCGACAGGTGGTGTATTCATTAGCGGTTGGGTGGTAGCACTGAAACCTCCATTTAGACGACTAAACGATTCCTTTCGAAGGGTAGGCTCCTTACGGAGGAGGAGCTCTACTACTTCCAGTTTCAACAGGAAAAGGCGTCCATCGTCTTTACAAGCAGTTTCAACAGGACAAGAAAACGATATATTAATAGAAGTTATAGAACAGATGCAGGTTGGTTTTATGTGTGCTTAAACCTGTCTCGAACTAAAATTTACTGTTTGTGTTTTTCTGTATGTGTTGTGAGATTTTTGGAGGGAATTTTGCCATTCTGCGTATTATATATGATCGATATGTTTGCGCCTGCGAATTCCATAATTAATACATATTTCACGCACGCATTTTAATATGGGTTTAATTTAATTTTATTTGTTTTTATGTGTTTTATGTGCTTTGTTATGCTTTAAACGAGCTCCTGTAATCGTACAAAATAAACACAACGTGTACTACGAGTATATACAGGGTGGGGCAATAGTACGTCCGTTTCCAATTACTTGGTGTGTATGATTGATAACAATTTGAAGTTTTGGGGATGTTTTATGCTGCCAAATGAGGATCTTTTAAAAATATTTTCAGGTATACAGGATGTTTCAAAAAAGTGTTCATGAAAAAGTTTACTGTTTTTAAATTGAATACCCTATATATTTAAATTTTATTTAAAACTCTTGGCTATCCTCTAACATTTATAGAAGTATCTAAGTAATTTTCTCAGCGGTTCTCAAAAAGTTGTGAATTTCATATTGTAAATTAAAACGTGGCTGTGTCCAAACGCTTAGAGATTTAGAAATTAAAATTTGTTGTGCCGATTGGTTAAGGTCAGAAAATAATACCTGTACCTTGTTTTTATTATCAGATATACAGGCTGATCAGTATAAAAGTATCAACTTTACCTTTTATACTGAAGTGATTGTGACTGACTGACTGATACTGACTTTGAAGTGATTTTTCTCCATTTTCTTAAATGGACCAGCCTGTATATTTTTACAGGAAGTCCTGTAGAATAAATTTTTTTGTCGATCCATATGTAATGTCCCTATACTTATCTTTAGCGGTTTTTACGATAAACACGAAAACTGAAAATTGCAATGCTATACATATGCATAATAAGATATTAATTAAGTTAGCGAGAAAATTAAAAAAAAAAATGAAAATAAGAAAGCAAGAATGCGAGTTGTCAGATTAAATTATCAAAAGTGGAATTAAGATTGTTTGTTGTGCGTAAAAAATGAATTATTCAAAAACTGAATTAGTAGATATCATTTTCATATTGGGTGCATCCGAAAGGAACCAGTTTTCGGCGAGTAGAATTTATAGGGAAAAATATCCAGAAATGAGACATCCGGAAAAGAGTTATCGGGTAACTAATGACAAGATTATTACAGACTGGAAATGTATGTTACACTAAAACCAAGAGACCTAAAAGGACAACAAATGAAGAAAACGAGTTAAGCATTCTATTGTCAATTACACAAAATCCAAATGTAAGTCAAAGAAAAATCAATGAAAATACCGATGTAAATAAAACATCTGTTCAACGAATTTTGAAAAAAAAATCGATTGCACCCTTACCATATTCAGTTACATCAAGAGCTTACAGAAGAGGATTTTGACAGACGTGTTGTACTTTGTAACTGGGCAAGTCAAAAGTTAGAAGAAAATCCATCTTTCTTTCTTTATGTATTATTTTCTGATGAGGTAACTTTTCACAAGAATGACTCCCAAAAACATAATTTTCTTTATTATGCAGTTGAGAATTCTAGAATTTTCCGACAAGTGAACTGACAGCATAGATGGAGCGTCAATATGTCTGGGGAGGGATTATTGGTGAGTATATTATAGGACCGCATTTTTTCAAAATCATCTAACTGGATCGGAATACTTAAGTTTCTTACAAAACGAATTACATCAATTATTGGCAGAAGTTCCTCCTGAAATTCGAGAAAACATGTGGTTGCAGCATGATGGAGCACCACCGCATAATTCTATTGTTGTACGAAATTACCTTAATAATACATATCCCGAGAGATGGCTGGGAACAACTGGTCCTGTAAAATGGGTGGCTAGATCACCCGATATTAGACATCCCGATTTCTACTTATGGGGATATGTAAAAGAAATGGTACATGCGGAACCTCCAACAACAGCAAAAAACATGAAGCAGAGGATTATTGACGCTTTTAGAAGCATAACATCTGAACAATTAAGAAGAGTGCAGATGGTGTTTTTAAACAGAATAAATCTTTGTTTACAGCAAGGTGGGAGACATTTTTAGCATTTATTACCTTAGGTTTTGTTTGTTTCATTACTTCTGCAAATATGTTTATCACAATTGACTTAGCTACTTGTTTTTTATTAAATTTCTTGTATTTATTTATTTTATTTTGGTTTTATTTTGTTCTTGTTCACGCGATGGACGGACGATATCAAAAGAATAACCATAAACTGGATGCAGAGCGCTCAAAATAGAGGACAGTGGGGAGAAATGGGGGAGGCCTATATCCAGCAGTGGATGCAAAGGGCTGATTGATGATGATGATGATGATGATGATGATGTTCTTGTTTTATAATGTTTTTCTATAAATGAACTTTAAATCACCCTTAATTTATTTTAAATAATTGGTAATTTTATTTTTAAACAAAAATATCAGTAAATACTATGCAATTTTATGTTTATCGTAGAAACCGCTAGATAGATATAGGGACATTACATATGGATTGACAAAAAAATTTATTCTACAGCACTTGCTGTAAAAATATACAGGATGGTGGAGAAATATCACTTCAAAGTCGATACTTTTATACTTACCACCCTGGTACAGGTAACACAAGGTACAGGTATTATTTTCTGACCTTAACTACTGACGTTAACATTTTCGGCACAACAAATTTCATTTCTAAATCTCGAAGCGTTTGGACACAGCGACATTTTAATTTACAATATAAAATGTACAACTTTTTGAGAACCGCTGAGCAGATTACTTTGATACTTCTACAAATGATAGAGGACAGCCAAGAGTTTTATATAAAATTAAAATATATAGGCTATTCCATTTGAAAAAAGTAAACTTTTTCATGTAACACTTTTTTTGAAACTCCTTGTATACCTGAAAATATTTTTAAAGATTCTCATTTGGCAGCATAACACATCCCCAAAATTTCAAATTGTTAGCAAGCATACATACCAAGTTATTGGAACCGGACGTACTATTGCC
>WYDF02003788.1:0-27381 GCA_009867245.2 Adranes taylori
CATTACCCTCATATAAACTCTATACAACCCATCCATACAAGTAATCCCTCTAAAACTGTCTACTTCCATTCGATTCCATATTTTATAAACACAGGCACTATTTCGCCTCTCTTCCATTCATCCGGCACACATAACTCTCCTTTCCATATCTTCTTCACGAAATATAATATTATAGCATGTTTTATTTATTATTTATCTCAATAATAAGAATAATCAATACAAAGAATAATCAGAATCACAATTGTGACAAACATAGCTGGTCCATCCCTAAGAAATGGTCTTAGTAACGCATTCGCGGGAAGACAAAGAATGAAGGAATTGCATTCGCAGCAAAGGCTAAAGTACCACTTTCTGCTAAAGTTACCGGCCCTACTTGACGAGCACCACGTCTAACTACTACTCTGCCTGGCTTTTGGACTATCGTTATGTCTGTTTCATCAGTATTATATATATATATCTTGTGGCTCAAAGTTCAAATTGTCGTAGAAAGCGGTTACGTTGTTTTTATTAAAGCTAGTAGCTCTTGAAAAGCTTGTAGCTTGCGCTGCGAAACCATAAACATCCGAAACCATTCTTCACTAGCCATCACATCGAATCAAATATTTAGAAAGCTCTCGCTCTTGCTCTTCATTAAAAACGAGGTTGTGTACTACAAACACTATGTCGCCGGATGCATCTCGTATATATCTTAGAAGCGAGTAGTAGTTCGCTCCATGTTTCTTTGTCACCTTTCGCAAAGAATCTCCTGCTTTTACCTACTTATAGGCAACTTCATATCTCGATAAATCAACCTACCCCTCGAAGTCTATTTTGAACGCACCCTCGGAATCTAGGAAAGGAAATTAAGGAAATATATTGTTTCAACCGTACCCACAAAAAATATTTCAACCGTCCCTATCCACACCATTGAGTACAAAACAGTTTCTATAAACGATGACAACAATTTCATATTAAAACTAATCACGCTATCATTTTCTACATGCTTCATTCCAAACAGAAAAAATTATCAATACACTTATTTTAATAAGTCATAATAGTTACAAAAATCTTTGAACAAGAATACTTACGGCCTCCTATAAATAACCGTTGCTCTCTGTGAGCGACGCTGAACACTGTACTTCGTGTTCACAATTGCTGTCCGCTTCGTTCGCCCCTCGCACACCTCACCTTACCACACACCTCACATTACCGCACACGGTTCGAGGGATATACTGTTTCAACCGTCCTTTGTTTCAACCGTACCCAATCTACCCTTCACTAGTATATTGGTGTATTAGTATACTAGTAGACTATAGTTATATTGCTAATAGTATGAATGTTATGAAGGTCGGTCATATTAGTAATAAAACTAGTAATAGCACAAACGTAATATTGCTATTACAAATAGTAGAAATATTACACCACAGTTATAATACTACAATATCGTTACTACAAATATTACAAATATTGGTAACATTAGTAATATTAATTTCATTACGAATGTTAGTAGTAATTATGTAGTTATATGACTAATTAATTGGATTAATAATTTTGCAAAGATTACTATTGTTAGTCAGGTTAGTCACATCAGAAACATTTGTATCCTGTAAGACTAGTAAATAGTAATAATAATAAATATGAGTGAGAATTAAGTAGAAGTAATTAGTTATATGAATGGTATTAATACAAATAATAACGATTTGCATCAGTGCTGTTGCTAATATTAGTAATATTAGTCAAGTTTGTCATATTGGTAACATTTGGAGGTAATTCAATGAGGATTTTAGAGAGATTGTTTTCACTAGCTTAGTTATAAATAACTGTGTTTCCAGACTGGTCATAATCAATTCTTTGAACTCGAATCTTTAAAACGTTCTTCGAAATGAAATTTTGGGCAGTATAAAATTCTACTTACCAAAACGCTAATATCAACACCAATCTCTGCCAATTTGGGTCCAGCCGAAAGTTGTTGTCCACCATTGACACTAACCAAAATCCTCTTTCGATGGCCAATTTTCTCAATATCTAAGACAGCACTCAATTCCACATCCCAAATTCTACGTATTCGTTCCATATCAAGATATAAATGCTTTGAGAATGTTTCAGCATATTGATCAAGATGGATAGTTCGCAGCCAATCGTTGACGCTTTGTATATGGTAAATTGAATTCGTTGTCATTGATGTGTTATTATTGGTGTTTAGATGAAAAGAAATATCTATAGCTTTTGATGGAAGACGTTGAATAGCTTCAAGAATAAGTCGTCTCTCAATGTCACTGGCAATGCCCATTGCTAAGAGGTCTTCAACCTCTAGTACACCATTCTGAAATATAACATTTGCAGAAAATATATTAACACACTATATAGGTTTTCACTAAGAAATATAGTAAATACTTTGAAGTGTTCACAGTTCATAAAATTAAAACTGTTCAAAACCTTAAAGTGTAGTAAAACCTTCTATAATTTTTCTATATATCGCTCTTGAACTTACGATTTGATATACGCTTCAGAGATTTTGCTTCACATTGAATTTTTAAGCCTAATTGATGTGTTCCAAGTATTTTTATTTCTTGTTTCTCATCATATGATATGTTTCATTTAAATTATTTTGAACCAAATTATTTATTTAGAATATCAGAAAAAAGCTTTATATTATATTTTAACTAAAAAGTACCCTATTTACAGTAACACGTATTAATTAGGACAATAGTCCGCTTTAACAGTATTAATTACGTATAATTAAATGAAGCGAGTAAAAAGGAATATTAGATACATATGATCTAAACCTGCTACAATCATATTAAAAACAGCACAGAACATTGAACATTTAAAGCTTTAAAACTTAGCAAGATATAATCCAAATTCCTCAAAGTAATTCAGAATTTCTTAAACTTATAATATTTAATAACTCTCTAGTGATCCTTCAATAATCATTCAAATAGAATATTTTAATTGTCTGCAAAAATTTATATCCCTTGATATTTCTAATAACTAATGAAACAGCAAAATCTTTCTATGTTCTAAGAAAAAACTCAAGGAGGACTGATAAAAATTAAACATTGAAAGAATTATTCATTCATAAAATCATTACAAGTATTCAGAAAATCTCTCGCTCGGTTTAATGAAATTTTTGACCTCGCCAATTTGATAAAAATTCGAAATTTTGACTTAAAAAAATTCATCACAAAAATTTCAGAATTACATGAAATTGACCAACATTTCATCAACCTGGCTGAATTTTCAAAATTCCATTAGATTAATAAAAGTTTCTAAATTTCATCAAATTAAGAAAATTTCCAAAGTCCATCAAAACTTCGATATTTCATCTAATTAATCTAAATTTTATCAAATCGTACAAAATGCTTACATTTCGTCAAATAGATCAAAATTTCATCAAAATTTCGAAATCAACTTAACCAAAACTTTGAAATTTCATGAAAATGACCAAGATTTTGAAATTTCAGTCGATCACAATTTTGACATTTTATCGAATTGAAAATATTTCAAAATTTTATCTCATTTACAAATATTTCGATATTCTATTAAATTGGCAAAACTTTCGACTTTTCATCAAATTGACCAAATTCGAAATTTCATCAAATTGATCAAAATTTCGACATTCCCACAAGTTGACCAAAATTTTGAAATTATATCAAATGATACGAAATTTCCACATTTTATCGAACTGATCAAACTTCGGAAATATTTCTGAATTCGACATTTCATTAAATGGAGCAAAATTTCAAAATTGAAAAATTGACTAAAAATTCGAAATTTCATCAAACTTGTCAGAATATCTAATTTACATTAAAAATTGGTAAGAATTTCTCGCACTGTATGCAATTGACCAAATCTCAGAATTTTATCGACCAGAATTTCAAAATCTTATCAAACTGACAAACTTTGAAATGCCTCATCCATTAAAATTTGGAAATTCTATGAAATTGATCAGAGTATTTTATCAAATTGACAAGAATTTCGATGATACATCAAATTGATCAAAAATCATAATTTCATCAAATTGAAAAAAAATTATACCTAATTTTGATCAAATTTGTCAAAATTATGAAGTTAAATCAAATTGGTCTTTATTTCTAAATTTAATCAAATTGACCAAAATTTTGAAATTTCGTAAAGTTCTCATCAATTTCAAATTTTGTTCATAGAAATTTTAAGATTTCATCAGAACTTCTCATTTCAGAAGATTAATGAAAATTTTATCAAATCGTCCAAAATTTTTACATTTCACCCAATACATCAACTTTAATCAAATTTCGGATTGCATCAAATTGACCAAATACGAAATTTCATTAAATTGATCAAAATTTCGATTCAAATTGATTAAATTTTTGAAATTTTATCTAATTAAAGAAAATTTCGACATTCTATCAAATGGACCAAACTTAGAATTTTTCCTCAATTCGACATTTCATTAAATCGAATAATATTTCGAAATTGCATCAAATTTATAAAAGTTTTGAAATTACATTAAATTGACTGAAAATTGGAAATTTCATCAAATTTGCTACAGATCTAAATTTCATCAAATTGGCAAATATTTCTCTTTCTTTAATGACATTGACTAAAATTTTAGAATTTTATAGAATTGACTAGAATTTCGAAATTTTATCCAACTGACAAAAGTTTCTAATCCATTAAAATTTGGAAATTCTATGAAGTTGATCAGAGTAAAATTTTAACAAATTGACAAAAATTTCGATACGATACGTTAATTTGACAAAATTTGCAAATGTCATGAATTGCAAAATCTATGCAGAATTTGTCCAAAATTGAAGAGTTCTTATTAGCATTTCGAACAAAATTTGGCATTTCATCAAATCAACCGAAATTACATAATTGCATCAAATTAACCAAAATTTTATCAGACTGACGAAAATTTCGCATTTACAATTGACCGTAATTTCAAAATTTTATCAAATTGACCAAAATTTCGAAATTCAAAAACTTGTAATTTTTTTCTCAAATTGGTTAAAATTTTAAGGTTTCATCACATTAACCAAAATTTTAAATTTTGAAATGCCAAGAGTTTGAAATTTCTTTTTCAAGTTGATCTTTTCAAATTGATCTTTTTCAAGTTGAACAAAATTTTTAAATTCCGTCAAATTTACGAATATTTAGAAATTTTAGGGGCAGAGGTATGGGCGGTAAGGGAGAGAGAAGAGATTGAAAGAAGGATCGGGAAATACTTAAAGAAGATTTTGGGAGTGGACAGGTCGACACAAGCGGAGATAGTCTTACAGGAGATCAATGGGTACAAGTGCTGGGTAAAAGGGGTAAAGAAGATGGCAAAATACGAAGGGAAAGTGATGAAAGTAGAGCCGGAAAGAATTGTGAGGAAGGTATATATATGTGCGTTGGAGGATGGTCGATGGGAGAATGGTATGATAGGATGATGAATGGAGGCGCATGGGAAATGGAAGTAGAGAGAAAGTTGAAGGATGCGGAATTGCAGGAGAAAAGGGAAAAAATAAGAAGATCGCGATATAATGCAAGATATAAGGAAATAGAAGTAGTAGGAGCGATGCCAAGTTTTCTTGAGTCTGATATGAGTATGGAAGTAAAAAAATGATAGCAAAGTTCAGGTGTGGGAGTATGGAGAGAGGGAATAGATACTGGATGAAAGAAAGTGAAAGAAAATGTAGGATATGTGGAGGCATGGAGGAAAGGTGGGAGCATTGGGTGAATGAGTGCGAATTGATTGGATGGTCGCAGGAGGAAAGGGAGGAAGCAAGGAATTGGAGGAGGTGTTTAGGGCAGAGTGATAAAGGGAAGAATATAATGAAAAAAAAAATAGAGGAGAAGATAAAGGGGATAGAAAGGAAGTAAAAGAAGCAGCATATTAGGTCATTTCATCTCTGGGGGATTATGTAGAGGGAGTTAAAGGGAAAGGGGCATTGAATGGAAAGATAAAGAAAGGGGATTGAGGGAAAAGGTTTAGGGATCAAGGAAAAAAAGGGTTGAAATAGAAAAGATAAGGCAGAAATAAGGGGAAGAAAAAGAAAAAAAAATTGGGGGGAAAATGTTTTTTTATTGGTTTTTGTCGTGGTGTTTTTTTGTATTTAATGTTCATTTCGTAATTTTATTGTGATAGGTTTAAGAAGAATGTTTTATTTTATATTTTATATTGTATTGTTAATGTTTATCTGATTGTGTATGATTGTATGCCAATAAAGGTTAATTTAATTTAATTAGAAATTTCATCAATTTGACCAATATTTAGAAATTGCATCAGATTGACTAAAAGTGTATCAAATTATTCATAATAAACTAAACAAAAAAATTTTTACTTACGAGAAATTCTACGTCATCAAATCCATTTCCACAAAACAAACCCACATAATCTCCCATATCTAAGTTTTGTAACCAAGTTTCTATACTGGCAGCAGAACCAACTGTTTCTGTTTCCATATTTGTTCCCAAACTGTTTTGAGAACAACTCAAATTCATTAACCTGTAAATACAAATAAACCATTTTCCATCATTTCAGCATTAATCGTACACACCACAGAGCTTTAAACTAAATAGAATTTTCTATCCAATATTAACCTGTTTTGAAATTCCTTCTCTAATTCAGACACAAATACAGATTCTCTCACGAGTCCCGTTCCAAACGATGCCATAATTTCTTGTATTTTGGACCACTCTTCCTGTTCATCGAATGGACTTAATGCAGATACACGATCCTTCGCATTATCCAATTGCTGTTTATTCTCCTTATTTTCGGATGAGGAATCGCGTTCAGAAATACATGATGAATTGTTAATCAGTTTATTATGATCACCGCCATTTTGATTTGTTGTAGAACCATTTGAATTGGAATCGTAAAGGGTTTTGAGTTTCTTTAATGTTTTAGGTCGTTCGATTGGTTTATTTGAGTTAATACTTTCGAGGACTTTACTAGAAGTTGAGCCTTTGATCAAACCTATAAATTTAAACCATTACTTTATAATTTACAGATCTCAATCTTAGTAATCAATAATTATTAATAACCAATAATCATAGTAAGTATAATAATCATCATAATCATTAATAATTTTTATATTCAATAATTTAAATAACATAAAATTTAAAATAACTGGAGATAATAGTATAGGGGCATTCAGTATATGTTATAAGTCATGTATGTAGATCTAATCACAACTTGAACTAGGCAATTGAAATGTAATAAAAATTTTAACTATTGTTACTGGGTTGTAGATTGCGTTTATAACAATATGTATTTGTAACTAAGGTCGAGTAACAATACACCTTGTTAGTAAGATTGATCTGATATTGGGCTCAGCGGAAACAAACTGTCAATTCGCCATTGTGGTCACCGGAAATCAACTATCAAACAGTGTTCCTCGTCGCCTTTTTGTTTATCAGAATTTTGATAAACAGAAAGTTGAATTTCATGGGAAATATATTGGTTAGACTTAGACTGTAGATTAGACGGACCATAAGAGAACATATAAAACATATAATATGTTTATGATCACGGGTGTTCTTAAAGTTGGAGGCCGAATTTTCCCGGGACGGTGGCGGGTGTAACAAGGGAATTTGACTACGACACTATTAAGTTTGATGTTAAAGGGTTTATAATTTAATGCTTCTAAAGTACGTAACTAAGTCAGGATGGATATATTTGATAAACGGTGATTATCACTTAAACAGGTGGTATGTTAGTGGTAAGAAAGGCAAATTGTAGTTAGCATTAATTTTATCGATGGAACTAATCGTTTTTGTTGTTGCTGATTGTACACATTATCGGAAGAAATGAGCTAGATAGAAGGTGTCGTTTAGAGAAAGCCGGGGGACGGCTTAACGACATTGAATTGAGTGTATGATATATTAACGTCACCTTAGACTAAGTGAAATAGATGAGACAAATATAATTTACGATATAAAAGGGAAATTGGTGACAGAGTTTTGGTAGGAATTTATCTCATCGAAAAAACGATTCTAAGATTCACTCATTGTACAGAAACCGATATTTTTTTTGTTTAAAGGCTGAACCTCTGCTAGTTGCTGGTCAGAATTTTGTAAGTAACAAACATGAATTAGATCTGAATAAAATAATGATTAAATTAAAATAAAATCCGGTATAAATCAGAGTGTCGGTTTTAGTAATGGGGCAGTGTTAATTAAATAGACATGAGATCTATGATACTTTATTAGTCAGTATTTTTGGTAATAAATTAGATGATTCTTTGAAGCATGATTTTTAAGTATTAAATAGATTAAAATTATTTGGAAACAAGTTCGTTTATTGTTCGAGGTAATTTGAAATAATTCATTAGGGGTAAATAAAATCACTGTGCGTCTAAGATTGAAATAAATTATAACTTGCAGTTTGTGATGGAATGTTCCGGTACTGTAAGTACATAGATAGAAGTACATTAATGATATATTTTGTCTGCTAAGATTCAGTTGTTCATGTATGAACTTCATTATTTTCATTGATTTATTAGTGGGTAATATTCGAACATAATTAACATTTTCATTTCATTAATTACGAGGCGTTGATTATTTTATTTAAATTATTTGAATGAACGAATATTTTATTTGATCACATGTATACATTTCTCAAGCGTAACCATACATATTTTTTATTGAAGATTTATAACTGTTTCATTTTTGTTGCATGAATTATTGTGGCTCATGATAATCGTTAAGGCTTGGCGTTACCATTAACTGTTCAGCCACAAGAAGCAGGATTAAGCGTGAAAGGTAGGTCCAACTTAGTAATGGTTCACTCTAGTGTTTTGCTTTCAATCTATTGGAAGACCAGGGAATTATAATGTCCTATATTCTAGATCATTAAATAATAATTCTGATAGGAGTAGATAAGCTAAAGCAAATATAAAAATGTGACACCTAGTATTTTCGTGTAAAGTAATAAAAGATCCAAGTACCTATTGGGAGCTGGGAGCAGGGGATAAGCTACGATCCATAGAAAAATTCCCTCTCGCTCATGTCACATCGGGGAGACAACCCTCCGCCATAATTTATACGTGACAATATATAAAAGAACCATAGTAACTGAACTGATATTCTGATAATCAAATATGTCCGCTCTTTCTTATTGCGCTCTGCTCTATATATCTGAGTGACGTCGCTCTCTGTAAATGAAGCGACATCGTGGATGGCGCTATTCTCCCGCCCGCGTTATTTAATTTGTAACTTTCGCACTGGTGCTAACAATTTGAAACTGACAATCGTACTGAAGCTCGACGTTGATGGGAACGACAGCTTTCTGTATCAACAAGAACTTTGTCAGAGTTATTGTTACACTTTCAATACATGTTGCAATAACACTTTCAATTACATTTCCTTGCTTCCCGTTACTATCATTTGCTTCTAGCTCATTATAATCCTCTTCGTCTTCCTCTCTCGAATCGCTGGTTTCAGCGTTAAGATACATTTAGTTTCTAGTTTTCATATCTCCAGTTAGTTTCCTGTGTATCATTATTTATTTTCTCTGCTACTTGTTTACAAAAGCACCTAAAGTAATCACCTCTTTTCCTCAGTAAGTTTCTCATAAATACAATGGTCAATGTTTCGTTTATATCCATACAAAGCTTAAAAAGATGTAGGCTCGATTACTTTATGACTTGCAGTACTTCTCTGTTCTTGTCTACTTGTTCCAGTTGACTGTCCCAGTTATCTTCAATTTTCATAGTACATCTAAGAGACAGCACTGTCGTGCACATTACTACTTCCATTTGGGCGTTTGCTTGAGGATGTCTATTTAAAATTAGCAAATGTTTAATGTGTGATGCTCTTGCATTTGGTTCGTAGATGAAATTAAATCAATTAAACTAATCCGTTTTTATTTACAAATATTTACAATATACCATTTCATGTTTGAACATCACATTAAAATATGGAATAATGTAAAATACATGAATAATTTATTAACGATAAATAGCCTACATTATGTTATATAAATCTATCATTATGACTTTAAGTATAATTTCTAGATTCCTCTCTTAATATGTAAACTTACTTTTACTTTACATTAGTTGGCTCTACAGACCATTAATATCCTTGGCCGCCATTACAACTTGATTCCTCCAGTCGTCTCTTGACATTACCTTCCTCTCCCAATTGCGGACGTTTAACTTCTGCAGATCTTGACTTACACCGTCCATCCACCTTTCGCGTGATCGCCCTACTGATCTGCTGCCTTCTGGTCAGTTGTTTAGGACTTTTTTGATACTCTGGATCCATACATACGCTCGATATGCTCCAACCACCTAAATCTGGTGGCCTTTATGTCGTTGACAATGGACGGCTTCTGGTACAATGCTTCTAATTCAGTGTTGGTGCGGATTATCCAGCCTCCCTCGTCCCGTACTACACCCAAGTTTTTCCTAAGGATTTTTCCGCTCCCACACTCTCAATCTATTCTCATTCCTTTTCGTAAGAGTTCATGCCTCCGAATCATACGTGACGACTAGTTTAATGATAGTTGCATACACTTTTAGTTTTAATTCTTTATGGACTGACAATCACCCATGACACGTCTATCATTCTAGTTTTGATTTAAGTGGTGATGTCATTATCATCAGTTATCATAATTCCGAGATATTTAAATTTGTCGACCCTCTCAAACCCTTCAAACACCTTCACGTTTCTCCACCGAGTATTGTTTCTACTGTTTATGATGTACTTGGTCCCCTCTCTGCTTATTTCTAGATCCACGGGTTTTCATTCTCTCTGAAGTATTTGCAGGTTCTCCTTTAGTGATTCTGTTATCCTAGTCACTAAATCAATTTTGTCTGCAAAGGCTAACTGTTGACCTGTTCTGATGTATATACACCCTCATGTGGTAACGGGTAGTTTCCTCATGACCACTTCAAGAGTTAAATTAAAAACTTGTGTTGACAGTGAGTCTCCTTGTTTCAAGCCTCCTGTAACTTCAAAACTCCCTGACAGCTCGCCTTTCATCCTTACTTTGCTGCATGTTGCCACAAGCGTCATTCTTATTAGCTTGATCAATTTGGTCGGCACAATAAATTCATCTTGCATAACCTTGTACAACTTTCTCTTAGTATTTTGTCGTATGCTGCGCGGATATCTATAAACAATTGACGAAGTGTTATATTGCGTTTCTAAACAGTTTTCCAGCACCATCCTTAGAGTGAATATTTGATCGATGGTCGAGCGGTTGGAACGAAAACTACACTGATATTTTCCCAATGCGTGCTCCATCCACATGGGGTTTCAACTTGATGCTAGCAATTTCGCCACTATTTTATAGCCAGCTATTTTATGTAATGATATTTCGCGATAGAAATTAAATTAATTAAACTAATCTATTTTTATTTATAGATATTTATAATATAATACTTCATGTTTTTACATGACTAATAATGGAATCAAGTAAAATAGATGAATAATCTAAGAACAATCATTGTTTTTCATAAATTTGTTTATATATTGTAATCGCTCACGTAAATCTTTATAAACACTTTTATTATGAATTGAATATACAATTAATCCTCGAATACTAGCACACCCTCCCCCTGACAGAAAAGAAAATTTTCAACATGTATGCGAAAAAATTATCAGGAAGCATATCCGCACTATAATTTTCATTGTTTATATACGACCGCCCTATTCTTATGAATTTCAGTAGTTTGATTCTCTTTTACCAAGTTAAGTTCTTTGTCCAGTATTGCCCTATACAGACCCTTATATAACGCGTCATACTTCTAATTACTATGACTTTTTATCAATACTAAATCATTAATTTTAAATGTTTGTGGTGAGGACCTAACATCAAATTTCTGTTTTCTTTCCGTTTTGATAGAAATTAAATTTTCACGAGCGTCAACCCATGCTGTTTGTAATCTAAATTTTAATTGTAAGGGATAATCCCCAAAGGAATGAAGAGGTTCTACCTCTTTAACAATAGTCGCTGGTAGTATTGGAAGTTTCCCAAAAACAAGTTCATGCCAACTTTCAGTCGCATTGGCAGCTTGCATGCGTAAATAAACACCCAGATTTTTGTGCGAATTTTCAAAAAATTATAAATTCAGTACCTCTTGGTTTATAATTACTTAACCGAGCCTCATAATCATTTGTATTATGTATTTTTGCTGGCACTCGGCTATCTTTCGAACATACCAACGCTCCTGGAATAAAAACACCTTCTCCCAACTGTGCTGAAAGTATCAACTTACATTCAATCTGTATACTTTCTCACACGTAGCTGGAATAGTTACATACTCCTCTTTGTGAGATACTAATAGAACTACAATATTTTCCTCTTTGTAATCAGAAGTTAGTGTGAAACCCTTATAATCAATTATTGCTTTATATTTAGCAAGAATATCTAATCCTAATAAAATATCTACACTGTGAAACAGTACACTATACATATACAATATATCACAATTTGCTATTGTTAATTGCACCGCAGTGCCTCCTGATGAGTACTGCGCTTTGTCAGCTAATCCTTGAATCTCCTATCTTGTGCAATTAGTAACATATGCTACATTTGTTTTTTGTAATAAATTATTTGATATTAACTAGATACTAGAACCGCTATCAACGACTAAATTTACGTACTGTCTTAAATAAATTGCTTCAATAAAATTCACTAAGTCGCCTTTACCGATTAAAAAAATCATATTAGGTTGATTTATATTGACATTTCTTTTTTGCTGAAACGATATATTTTATTGTCAGAATATCCCTTCCTATCAGCATTATTATATTAACTGTTTTGAAACCTGTAAATATTATTATTCGCGTAATATTGAAATTTGTTATTTTTCGCAAACCTCTGTGACCATTTCCTTACGTATTTTGTGCGTGTCTTTGCATGCAATATTGTACACACTGAATCGCGTCTTTTAGTGCATCGAAATTTCTAGCCCTTACAATCGTACTAATCGCTCCTATTATTCAAACCTGACGTGAATGTTTGTATCGGTAGTTTTTCATTTGTAACTGTTAAAAATTTTTGTGCGTTATTGTCACCATTTGCCTGTGCCAATGTTAGTTTAACTACGTGATTCAATATGTGCTCCAAAATACTCAATATTCTTATGACCTTGACTAGCTTTGTGGAGTTTAACTGCTAGAGAAGCTGCGCTTTCCTGAGGTTAGAAAATTTTCCAAATATTAGTAATAAAAACAGTATTGGAAAGATATTCTTGGTTGAACCGTAATTTAACATTTTAGATAAGTTTTGTTTTTACAATAAATTTTGTCAATAACTTTATAGCCTCTGCATCAAACATAAAATCATATAATTCCACAGCACCTATCAATTAGTTAATAGAACCCTCGCTATATCCCATCATATCGCTATTTCCTATTCAAATTAAAATTTTCTCCCATTTTTACTCTATTTTCTGTCAGAGCGATTGCAGCAATATCTGAATTTTCTAACAATTCTATTCTTTAATTAAATTCTTATAACATACTTTTATTTCTTCAAAACTATGGACAAAATATAGTTGATTTTGTAGATAGGTTTTGCAGATAGATCTAGATATGATTTGGTAGATAGATCTACCCCACTCATAACCTATCTTGCCCAATAAATAGAATTAGAAAATTATTAGTATCTAACATAATTAAACTTAAAAAAATGTTTATATAAATTTTTCAATTATAAATTTTTGAATGCAATCATCCTAAAAATTATGCTTGCATTGTTATTGTTATTGCATTAGCATTGTTACTATCATCGAAAACCGGAATATTAATTATTCTTATTTAAACAAAATTATCACCAACGGACCTTCACGGAGCTGCTAACTACTGATGAACTGGACCACTTCACCCTTTGTCTCAATCTCGCAATTTCCTCTCCTACTATATTCTTCACATGCTTCTTAATTCTCTGAAGTAGGAAAACTGCAATAATGGTAGTAATTATCACAAACGCTGAGATGCCCAAAAGTTCACAAATTTTCAGGTGTTTTCCTTGCGTATTCCTAGTCGTATCATCGCTGATACCCACTTGAGTTATCACGATCTCCTCATTGCTCTCGGCAGCACCCATTGGCAATGTAGCACAACATTTTTTAAAATCTTTAAATTTTTATTTTAAATGAAATAGCATTATAGTAGCGCTTTTACAGGATCGCCATGTGATGTTGTTGCATTTCGTTGGTAAATGAAATTAAACTAATTAAACTCATCTGTTTTTATTTATAAATATTTACAATATAAAACTTCATGTTTGTACATGACATTTAATAATGGAATCAAGTAAAATAGATGAATAATTTAATATGGATTAATAGTCTACATTATGTTATCTATATCCTAATATGAATCTATCATTATAACTTTAGTATAATTTCTATATTCCTCTCTTAATATCTAAACACCATATTATATACTCGCTTGTCTCATGTTTTACACTTTAGCTATTGTTTACAACCCGTGCACCAAATATTAAATATCTTTGGTATTCTGTTTTATCACCTTAATGAATGTTTTCTATTACACTGTTTTTCACAAGTATGTTTATATATTTTAATCGATCGCGTGTATCTTTATATAACGCCTTTTTATAATCTATATATATATATAAATCAATGTATGTTTGTATGTCTGTATCTATGTCCTTTATGCCTGACTACACCATCCATCCGATCGACATGAAACTTTAGTTGAAATTTGTTGAGTACACTCCCGGGAAGGTTTCTGTGAAATTGGTTTTTAGAAATTTTATACTGTAGCAAAGATACAGCCTCCGCAATGTTTCCCCTTATGGATAGATAGGAAATATTTTTAACACATTATTTTGTGGTTTAAGTTAGGCAATATCACAACACATTTGCAACGTGGATTGCATAAGTAAAGTGACGCGAAGTTATCTGAAAAACTAGAAACAACGTTTGCCGGGTCCGCTAGTTTAAATATATTATTAATCCTCGAATACATCTCACCGTTGTACTTTTCACCGCAAATAGTCTTACGAATTTTGTCATTGCGTTGATAACTATAAAAATATACTGATTGCCACTTCTCGAATTTATTAATGGACCACAGTGATTGATGTGTATACATTCAAAAGGTCAGCCTGGTGGCGGATAAGGATGCAGCAATCCAGGTTGTTTTCCAAGTTTTATCATACTTAAAATGCACTAAAAACCTGAACTGATGTGTCTGTGCTAATAATGTTTCATCTTCGCGAACCAAAATACCTCCCGAATTTTCGCAACCATTCTCTCTACACTAAAATGCCCTGATAAATAACGAGATTTTACGTTTGCAAAATCGCACTTCTTTCAGTGTGAATCCTTATATTATTTTACGTTCAAACGATCCCGATCTTCCCAGGGTTTTTGCAGGATATTGCTAGCATTTTAAATTTTATATCCGAGTATTGTATGGTCAAGATTTCATCATATAACTAGTTATATTTAGAACGATCTAATAACTTTTCATGTAGATCACTGGTTCTGTTAACCGGTGCCCACGATAGACCATCTACGTGGCTCATTTTCTCCCCTGTGCGGTTCTGACTTGCATGTCAAATTCTTGCAGGAAGTAAATCCATCTCGCGACTTAAGAGTTTTTGGCATTCAAAGCGTTTACATCAGTAAGCGATTAAACGTGTTAACAAAAACGCACAATTAAACATAGGAGTAATATGACTTTGGAAGAAAAGTACATTACGTTAGATATCTCGGTTCCTATGAAAGTTGAAAAAATGAAACTTAGGGAATATAAACACTATGGGACCTCAGTTATGCCAGTATGAACAATTGAATATACGAAATCTATTTTGAACAATAACAAATTTTCAAGTGACTCAGGACTGGAGGATTTATGGGTTGGTGAATTTGTGCGTGAACAAATTCAAGAGGTCAAGGCAGTTAGAAATTTTCCAAAAGTACGGAGACCGGGGGCTTCATGGGTACGCGATTTGTAGGTTAGACTAATTTTGATTTGTTTACCCCAAAGAACTGTTGCGCTAATTGAATTTAATAGACGATTTATAAGGTGCAGGTCACAATTAACAGGTTCAGCTTTTGTGGAACATATAATACGAATGACTTCAAGTATATGAAAGATATGGTGGCGATCACGAATTTTTAGAGAAAATGCTGCGGTAGATTTTTGAACACGTTTTCTGTAGCCCTCACAAATCATCTTAGAAAACATCACTTTTCTAGGAACGCAAAATGTAAGAAAATAAATTTTCTAATTAAAACCTAAGTACATTTTGGTTTTTCTATAGTCTCGTTGAAATATATGAAACTGATTTTAATCAAATGTTTCATTACTCATCATAATAGCACTGAGACCGACCGTATTTCAAAAAGAGTTTGCACAACTCTGACGGCTTGAGTTTCAAATTACTTTGCACTAAATATTCTATTTATATATGCGAAAATTTTAAGTGTGCTACACATAATCAGATTCATATCTATTATCTCTGCATTTAGGCATATTCTTTAGTCAGCAACGGCGCGTGCTGAATAATCAAAGTTGCACTACAGGCGGGCGCCTTTGTGGCCGTTAAATTGTATTTAATTATTGCGACTAATTGAGTTAGGTGATGAGGGGCTCCCAAGTTCGGTTTGGCATGTGATCGATTAACTAGCGCATGATGGCACTGAATCCAAAAAAAGATAATAGAAATAGATAGTGTTTGACCTATCTCTTTTTATTATCGTTTTCTTACAGTCAATGCCGCCATCCTATTATAACAAAAAGTTTAAATAAGAAATATTTTCCTAGTATTGCAAACTTCACAGTTAAAATTTGTTAGTGACTCGAGTATTGTGGTGAGTAGTAGAAAGTAGATATAGTATTTACTACAAACCAAAAATTTTTAAATTTATAGAATAGTGATTATTTGTTGAAAATCAGTCTTAAATATTTTTATAAAATAAAACAATTTACTATTGAAAATAATAATTATTAGGCCAAATTCATTATAATTTTTTTTTTATTAATAAAATTTTACACGTTTTAAAATAATAATGATTTGCACACAGCCATTATAAATTGCAAAAAAACATAAATAAAAAATAAAATAAAGAATAAGAAAGACAAAAATAAATAAATAAATTAGCATAAATCCATTTTAAATATTTTTGTAATAAAACAATGATAAAGTAAATTTTATTAAATAATGAGGAAAATTTATATTTTACTTTCAACAATAAAATCTTCGTAGTGATTTATGTCAAATGATTACAATATTTAAAAATTTTAGATTTCAGATTTTAAAAAAGTACTTATTTTTTGGCAAAATATTAACAATTACATAGGTATATACATTTTTTAAATTAAAACTGATTTTCACAAAATTATTTATAAAATAAAAGAATTTGAATTTTAAAAATATCAATTATTTACATAATAACAAAATTTAAGAACAAAAATTTTAATTTGAAAATAATAACTTGCGTAAATACATTGCAAATTGTTTTTTTTTAGATAAAGAAAACAAATTAAAAATAATTTATTTAAAATAAAATTCAACGAAGATCCACTATAAACCTTTTTTTTTAAATAAATTTTAAATTTTAAAAATAAAATTGAAAAAATAAATCTCTTCTTATCAAATAAAAAATTGCAAATCTTAATATATTACATTTTTTGCCAAAAATCATTGGCAATAGAACAAGTTATTCGAATCCTTTATAACTATTTTTTTTATTCAATACAAAATAAAAATAAATTTTATAAAATAGTAATGATTGGTCCAAAATTATTTTAGGAAAAAAATCATTATCATGAAAACTTGATTTTAATTTTTGTTTTATAAAAAAAATATTTATAATGGATTTATTTATAATCAAATATATAGTAAATGTGTTAAATAAAATATTTATAATGATTATTTTTTAATTTGTCTTGTTTTCTAAAGTAGTGTTTATATTTTAGCTAAATTTAAAAAAGTTTTTAAGAAATAAAATCTTAAAATATTAAAAAGTATCTTAAATTTTTAATAAAATCTTAGTTTAATAAAAAGTGAGTAATAATAATTTACCCAAAACCCAAATTAATTCTTCTATAAAAAAATTAAATATTTATTTTGAAAACAAATTCAAAAATGTCCAAAATACTTTATACCCTTTTTATAATATATATTTTGAAAATAATGATTGTTTAAATATTAAAAATAAATTACAAAATAGACAAAAATAAATTTGGGCTAAATGATTTAAAATAAAATTGTGCTAAAGATCGTTACAAATATTTTTTTTAATAAAGAATTTGATATCGTAAAAAAATACCAATAATTTACCGAAAATCCTTATAAATATTCAAAGCAAAATAAAAAAATAATAATGATAAGATAATAATAAATATCTCATAAAACTTATTTAAAAATTTTTATTTCAAGAAAACAGCCATTTACCAAACATATTTATATATAAAAAGAATTTTTTGAAAACAAATTTACCCAAATATTTTTTGAAAACAAATTTACCCAATTCATGTGTGCATCAGTGTTCGAGTTAAACAATAAAATTAGATAATGTTTTTCACATTATTTTTTCTTTGCACTGGAATGATCTAGTGTAGTTACTTTAAAACCTATATATAAGCACCAACATCATAACATTTCGTTCGTTGAAATATTGCAATGCAATATTTAATAATAAAGAAAGTCTACAGTGTGGATTTTATTAAAACCCGCTTCTACCTAAGCAAACCATTCTCACACCCACCTGGTCGTTGATGTTATGTTTGAGATTTCCTTTATTTCACTTTTTGTATTTTCATGTTATCCTCTCGCGTAATCGCATACTTCACTTGCCATATAAGAGATCGGTACAAATATACGAAATAATTTCTATGGTTTAAATAAAATTACGTTTTACTTCCCTATTTAGTTTTTTGTTCAGGACCGGTTTCGCTTTTAAAGCATCCTAAAGTAGCATCTATTCTAACTAATAATGGTCACTTTAAATAACAGAGATTCTGCTTAACAATGCTGTAATAAATGGAACCAGTGGTAAACGATGAAACCTTAATATGGATCAATACATGTATTTATTAAAATTTTACATGTGTTAACATGGATCAATTTTACATGGATCAATACATGTATTAACTAGATATTTACATGTATTTATTAAAATTTTACTAGTTTTACAACTACCGAAACAACAATGATTAAGAAGTTTAGCAATTATGGTGTCGCTGATCTCACATTTACAAATAAAAACTATGTAATACAGAATAAGAAAACAGAATAAAAATGTAGAATAAAGAAAATATTTGCTAGCCCAACTTCAATATCTAATATTTCTCAATATTCTTCGTATGTACTGCTTAAAGCGCTAGTTGAACTATTTAATTTTAGTCCTTTCACCTTATAACCTAACTCATCAATTAAATTCAATTAGCTAAAACAATTAAACAAATTGTCCGACATTGATAATAATAAGGCTTATAAGGCTAATTTTATAAGTGATTTTATAAACGTCGCTAGTGATATGATGAAAGTTAAGATCATTTGTTGAAATGGCGTACTTGACCTCATTCAATTATCGAAACGTCGCCTTTGAATTGAATATATAGCGATGGAGTACAGAGTGATAGACTGGTGTCTAGCGATTGAACATCGTGATTGTTGTGTCTTCACGCTGTCGTCGTCGTCGATCTGGTACAGTTGGTATCAGCATATTGGACATAGCCTTACGAAATCGACAAATGAAATAAAACAATTCATCAGCAATCTTTTGCAAATTAACACAACCGAAAAACCAGCAAATTAAATAAATAAATCAATAATTAAATGGATAACGAATCGATATTTAATTAAAATAATTCGAACAAAAGAAAGTTGTACGATGAATGACCACAAGGTTTATTACAAGCAGTCAGTGAAATCTGCGTACAGATATGTCGACAGCCACTAATGGAACAACGTTCACGTGTATTAGAAAGAGTCAGCAGTGTCAGTGAGATGGAAAACATATAGCGTTCGTATTCGATGACTTTCCTTTTGCTACAGTTTTTGCTCTAGGCAGATATTTTTCACGTTTTTTTGTACGCGTGATAATGTGAGCAAAAAAATATTAAGAGAGAAAAACATGATTCGTTCTCTTTTATGGCGTCTCGATCTACCGCGCAATTTTTATATTATAGAGTTTCGCTTTTAGCTTGTGTTCATTGCCCCATCTAGAGAGGTAATTTACGACCTCCAGTTTTGGAACAAACAACTCTTAATAGGTTTATTGATCTTTAAGTGGACTCTTCTGGATGAGAGTTCCTATTTTCGACAAAGTACTTTGAATGAGTTGAATGAACTTAGAGGGCGTTACTTTCATCTAACCAGATTTTTCTATTGTTTGTAAGGAACGTACACCGTTTCGAACACTTTCCACATAAAAGCTGCCGCCACCTTTCCTTTGGTTGGTGGATGTCCGCAGTAGAATGGGGAATGCAGCTCGCTGTCTGTTGGCCCGCTAAATCTGATTGGAAAGGTCCCTGACGTAGAATCATAGAGCTTAGATTCTTGGCCAGGATATTACACGATATTGTTCTTTAAAATTTGTAACGTTCGAAAGACTGCTCATGATTCGAGAAAAATTCTCCCCTCCTAACAATTTTAGCAGACATTGCGAATAAGGGCTGTCTAGTTGCCGTCGTCCGCATCCAGAACTACTGCTGGCGAAACCGGACGCCAAGAATATCTGTTTTCAAATAAAAAGCCAGATGAAAGCTACTTTGGACAAGACGCATTCTGGATCTTGTTCTGGTAACTTCGAGTGAGTATTTCTCTCGTTATCAGCAATAATACTCTAAAGAATACAGGGCTAATTTTCGTGTCAGAGTGAGCATTTCGCACACATTTCTAAGTTAAGCGACATGTCTAGACATTTCAGTAACTAGACATTTCTAAGTTAAGCGTCACCAACGTAATCCCGGTTTAATTTTTCAGCTACGCGAAATCCTCGCGACAAAATGCGGTTAGAAATTTCTGCTTGGGCTTAAACAACAAAATTACTTAATTACGAAGTTTTCGCTCCAAATTGAGTACATACTGAGAAGGTTTCTGATCTTCGCCGAAAAGGTAGTGATCGAAGTCGGTTAGATCGCGCTTTCTCATCTGGCGGGCGGTTATATTATCTTTTTAATTTATGATCACAATTTTTCATTGTATTATATTCAACATATTCAATTTATTAGTAACACGTTTATTTAAAAATTTATATTAAAAGAAGTTACCAATCGGTAACAAATTTCATGTATATTCAAGTACATAATATAGAAATTAAATAATTAATAATTAAATAGAAATATTCGGGTGTAGTATATGTGCCATTAGCTCAAACTCCTCTAGACATTATGATTTAGAGTCGCCACTGACACTATTTATTAAATTGCAGACAAGCATAGATCTCATAGAAGAGTATGACTAGTATACGTTCCATAGAAAAGTCTGCCGCATAGATTCCAAAAAATGTAAAAGATTTGCTCCAGTACGTTTTCTCGTTTCTTCTGATATTCTCTTCCGCTGACTCCATCCTCTTGGAATGTGGCCCATATGCCAGTTCCGCTTACTCGATTTTTTTCCTTACCCCTACCCCATCCACATCATCCACTTCACTCACGTCCGCCTTATCCCAAGCCACATATCCTGGCACTATCTGCAAATCCCACATACGGGCGCTATTTCAACTTCTACAAGCAGGTGCTAGTCTCGCGCTCCACTAAGATTAACACAAAAAAAATAGAAATTAGAACTAGATTAGCTTAGTTTTACTACATGACTACAGCTACAGCTGTGTGAATTCCAGACTTCCAGGCTGGAAATGGCGAGCTAGCTAGTCCACAAATTTTGTAAAGGAGGGTGGCTTCACGGGAATTTAGCCTAAGTAAGAAAACGCACGATTTTTATTTTAATAATTTATTTTTCAACAGAGTCCCCTTTTAAGGCCATACATGTTTCACGAAGACTTTCACGTTTCACGACGATTTCTTCATCCCTTCCGAAGAGTAAGTTTGTTCTAGCTCTACAAAATAGTGAGAAGTTCTGCTCATCACTTCATTGTTTGTTGCAAAACGGGGTCCTCTGAACCATTTTGTCAGGTTTGGGTACATGAAGAAGTCGCAAGGGGCTACTAGATGTGGCGAAGACGGTAGGTGGTCGATCAATTCGTAGCCTAATTGGTTCAATTTTGCCTGCATGATGGAAAAGAAAATTTTTCGTGGTAAACCAGGGCGTTTTTTCTTCAATTCGGCATCGAAACGGTCCAATAATGCTGCGAATTAATGGCCTGTTATGGTTTTATCCTTTGCCAAGTAATCAATAAGAATTATGCCTTTAGCAACCCAAACAACAGTCGCCACCACCTTACCAGCCGATCGGGTTGTCTTTACCTTCTTCGGTGGGCCTTCGCCGCTTTTCCTCTACTGCTTTGACAGTTCCTTAGTATTTTTAATTGAAATCAAATAGAGGTAATTTATGGCTAATGAATTCATTGAACATAGTTCCAATTAGAAATAAATCAAATTAAGCTTCAAATTAAATTAAATTAAGCTTAGTACTGGACTCACGTTTCATCAGCAGTGACGTATCGATCAAAAAATTCTTTGGATCACGTTTTATTTTCACCAAAAGCTTCTCCAAATCTGTCACACGTGTGTTTTTGGCCGATAGTGAATAAATACGGCACGCATCGCGCGGATTACTTTTTCACATCGAAATATTTGTGTATAATGGCGTGTACACGCTCAGTTGATATGCTTGTAGCCTCCGCTAGCTCACGGATTTTGATTCGACGGTTTGCCAAAATCTTATCATGGATTTTGTTGACGATTTCTGGTATAGTGATCATCTGGTATAGGCTTGGTGGTCATCATCAAAAACATTCGTACGACCACGAACAAATTCAGCTTTCCAAAATTTAACTGTTGCTAGCGACGATGCAGATTCGCCATAAACAACATCCAGTTCGCCTTAGATTTCTGCATTGCTTTTCCCTTTCCAGGAATTCAATGAATGATATTTGACTTTCTCCATTTGTCATGAAACACAAAAGTTGCTTGCTTCCGACTGCTGTAAAAACCAAACAAATTGTTCTTTTAGCTTCACGACATTTGGACAGACGTTATGTGTTGGATGGATGTGTTGGTGTCAAAACCAATATAGTCTTCGTTGTCACTTGACGCCATCTAACAGGCGCTAGATGTATGTCACACCAAACTCTACTTCAAAATCAAGCACCCTATCTGTTCTAATATTCTAGTACTTATCCCCTTAACCTACTTTCTTTCCCCGCCTTCCCTATCTTCCCCACCATCCCCATGTCGACCTTCCCCTTATCTTCCTTTACTACTCCCACGGTATCTCGGCCCAGCCGACTCGTTCACGGTGTGTGTAAGGTCGGGATTGTTGAGCTATCGAAGCCTGTCTGTCTGGCCCAGTCCTCACCTGATCTACTAACAGGGCAATTTTAATGGCTACTTGCATCGATTATCGTAAGCAAGAAAATTGCAGATGCAATTTCTGTGAGGAAGCAGTGTAAAAGTTCCCCAGTGGTCCAGTGAGCACTCAGAACTAGTACTTAAATTATGAAAAGATCTAGATGTCGTAAACGTAATAGACTATCTGATAAAACGAGGAGAAATGGAACGCAGTGTGCAACTTAAACAAACCGTACTAAAACAAAATGATGGACAAGTGTCCGCCATTAAGTAAGTAAGTTAAAATGTATATGCAAAATCATATGGGTCTAACATCTTTCCTGCCTCTATGATGAAATGTTAAAACTGGTATGTCAGAGGGGAATGGGATAGTAGCGGGGGAGTCCGGTTGGTTTAATGTGTCGGCAAGCGTTAGCGCTTTACAAGTACAATGTAAAGCAGTAAAGAAATGCATAGCGATTGCTATCTTCATAAGCCGTCCAGATGATTGATGATTTCTGATAGCAGAGTCAGTCTTCAAGCTTTTATATAAAAAAAAAACTCAAAAAAAAAAGATTTTCAGTTAAAGCTGTTATATCAATAATGGAATTAGACGATGTTTCTTCGTTCTCATTTCATTTCGTTTATTTTGGTAAAGAGCTCCTTGACATTATGCGTAGTACAAATAATTAGATGTATAAAATTGAAATTAAACCAGAAAAGTAACTAATTTCTCCACTGTGTCATGCTGCGCGTTTGTTTTTCAGAAAACCGAGTCGCAACGGTGAGCTTTTTACGCTTCATGAGTGGCAAAGCAAGGCGGCGGCAGGGTCAGCAGTCTAAGGCCTCGCGCGCGCTCTTCTTGATTAAAATTTCAATTCTCCATATATTTCGATCTCTTTTTTATGCAAGGAAATAGAAAAGATTAAAGCTCATACTATTATAACTTGCATGCATATAAAGTAGTAGTTGAAACGACGACGACGACGTCTAAAGCTGAGGATTTCTATTTCATAATTTCAAATTTCTTTGTTGCTGTTGTTGTTTTTTCCTTCTATATTATATTCATTATTGCGAAATATTGAAGTGGAACACAAGAATAAAAGACAGTTACATGCATTAATTTTTATACAAATGATACAAAGTTGTATTTTTTAGTGCTCGTACATTACTTCAAAACCAAATATTTTCCGGCCCGCATTTAGATAAATAGGCTATTCCATTCATTAGCCATAATGGAGAAGGCAGTAAGTTTTATGCTGTAAGTTATAGCACTGTAGGCCTGTAGTTTGACATGAGTCTCTCCTCATCTAGCATCTTGAAAACGGTGGAATATTTGAATATTACCAGTGTTCAGTGGGTATATATAGGTATGACTCGTTACAAGCTATTGTATAAGAGGATGCATAAGTTGTCCAGTTGATACCTCCTATTGTACACAATCCCAACAGGGAGTGGAGTTTTAGTTAGGGTAAAAATCCCACACTGTTGGATGCATGTGCATCCTTCGCCTTTTGAAGGTTTCTCCACTTTCTACGTAAAACAAGAAAAAAGTCTAGTTGCATTTTCGAGGAGAAAATCGGATACTTGAAAATCGGTATTGGATTAATTTAACATTTGATTATTGACATTTGTTTTGTGCATTTATATTTCTTTCTTTCTTCATATAGTGTAGAAGACCAATAGACGTTATTTTGTAAAATCATTTAATGGTGTTTTATTAATTAGCAGTTAGAAACTTTCTCAGCTGCTCACAAGAACACGATCACCAGTACTACGTACCTACTCGTAGCTACCCGTGCCATCAGCAGTCTACTAGGACCGGTATCACGTTAAACTGACCTGGTGTCCGAGAATTAATATTTCCGAAGGTTGTTATATTTTGTAATAATAAGATATTTGTTTGCGCCATCTGTGACAGTCGCTAGTACTCTACGTTATTAGCGTCGCGAGCGAGAGTCCGTCACAATATGGGGAGAGAAAAATTGGCATTTGTAATTTATTATATTATCATTAATTATACTATTTAAAACTTATTTCTAAATAAAGATAAAATAAAAATAATGGAAATAGAAGAAGATAAAAAGTGAATTAAACTAAATAAATAACTCTTATCTCAATTTCATAAAGAATGCTTTGATTTTGACTCAGACATTAACTAATACTAAAAATATTTAGCAACCTATAGTCTCCTTAAATATTTCAAACAATTATAGAAGGGAATGGGAGATTTACAACAACTCTTATAGAATTCATCTGACACTAATAAACTGTTTAATAGAAGCCTCGCTATTCCCCATCATAGTTATCAACCCTGAAGCTGTTTTTAAACTAAATTATTCGCCCATTTTCACTATATCTTCTGTCACAGCGATTGCAGCAATATCTCAAATTTCCAATAATTTTATTCTATCTAATAACAATTGACGAGTCTCTTCATATTTATTTTCAATTTCACCTACGTAAAACTTAAATTTCTTAATATCTTCAGAATCTATCGAATAGCCAGCTAATTTTGAATTAAAACTATTCCTAATCTTACAAAATCTTTCTCTATTATTGCTAATTTATTTAATTTTTTTCAACCAAACTTTTATCCGCCCTTCTAACATAGCCGTCTTTACTTAAATTCCAATAAAATACTTTAATTTCTACAAAAATATCTACAAAATCATCTACCTAGCTCTTAACCTATCTTGCACAAGTAAAATCAAAAATGTTATTAATACCCAAAATCATTAAAAATTAAAAAAATATTTTTTAAATTTTTTGAATGCAATTAAAAAAACAATTTTTGAATGGTACCTATCATTTAATCCCTTACTATATACGAACATATAATTTTATTTTTATTCAAATTATTATTATCATCGAATCCTGATAATATTAGTTATACTTGTTTAAAATCACCAACGGATCTTGCAGAGAAACAACGGAGCTGCTAAACGGCTGATGGACAGATCTCTTCAAACCCTCTCTCTAGACCTCGCAATATCCTCTCTTACCATTTCTTCATCTGTTTCTGACATCGCTGGAGTAGGACATGATGACAAAAGCTGAGAAGCTCAAAATTTCACCGATTCTTGGGCGCCCTGGCGTATTTGTAGTCGTACCACCGCTAATATGCGCTTAGCTTATCACGATTTCCTCCTTGCTCTCGGTAGCATCCATTGGCAATTTATAATAAAAAACTTTAAAAAATGAAATATTGACTTTAAAATAAATCGCGCTACTTAAGCTTCAGCAAGATCGCCATGTGATATTGCATTTGTTGGTAGACAAATTAAATAAACTAAAATGATGATGACCAATATGATTTATTTACAAATATTTACAGATATACAATTTATGTTTATATATGAATTCAATTCATTAATTAAAAAAATTAATGAATTGAATTAATATTGAAAAAAAAATAGCAACGATCAAAACTCTATCTAATAAGCAGTAATCAGCATATTATATATTCGAATTGTATAATATTTAATCTAACTAGCGTCATTGATGTAAACATCTAAAACTTTGCTAAGAGCGCACACTTTAGGTATTGTTTATAACTCGTGCACCAAGTATTAAACATCTTTGGAATTTTATTTTATCATTTTGATTAATGTTTTTTATTACAATTGTTTTCATTAGTTTGTTTACACATTTAAACGATCGCGTGTAGTTTTAAATAACACGTTTAGTATAAGTTAATATACAATTATTCCTCGAATACTAACACAAAATAATTCATTTACAAACTATATTACTTTTATTAGCAGTTTTCTGTAATTGTTCTTTTACGATTTGCTCGACATTACATTTTTTGACCTGTTGCGTTTTGGAAATAAACTCCTCATATAACGTTACTATAACATCTTCATTAACATCCAAATCTACTCTTGACTTAGATATTTTTAATTTGTAGCTCCAAGTGAGAACTTCTTCAGTTTCTTTGTCTACGAAATTTATAATTATCAAGTATTACCAATTGGGCACTACGTCCATTGTACATACATTCAATATATGTTTATTGGATATATATATATATATATCTAT
>WYDF02003789.1:0-13997 GCA_009867245.2 Adranes taylori
ACCTCGTTTCCTCTTCCCTTCCGGCCTTCCCTGGACAACAAGTCTTTCCATGTTGTCATGACGAGAGATGTGGCCGGTTATTTATTTACGGAATAATAAAATTTTACAAAGAAAAGCGTATATCTAAATGATCCAGCTGACAATGATCTGTTTCAAAATACCGAAAAAATCTAGTAATTATTCTCCCCCAAATCTATTTGTTATCAATTACAATTCGTGCTAGTCAGCCATATTGTTTTTTCTCAAATATCAGCTCAAATTAAAATCTAGTGTAATAATAAATCCAGTTAGAAAATAACCATTTGAGGCGCGCCTCAGCCAGCGCTCCGTTTAAATTTCGCAGACATATTGCTTAGATTTTTTCAAAATGACCGCTATTCAAATTTAGATAAGCTCAAATAATTCACGCGTCATCCCGAGACCGCTACGATGACGACGACGACGGACGAAAAAATTCAAATTTTAGCGCCTACTAATAAATCTAGTAACTTTTTTCTTCCAACCTGATACATCTTGTCGTCCGCGATATTGCTTTTTCAAGTGACAGCTGTCAAACTCAATACCAGTTCTAAAATAACGAAAAATAGCGCTCCCCGGAACGGTTACCGTTTTGGTATCAACGGTTCGCTACTACTTTCGGTATAATTACAAATTTTATATTAAAGTCTGAACTCAAATTACAATTAGTAATAATAAATATTGCAAAATTAATACAACAACGAATTTTCGACTATGGATGTAAATCTTAAATATGACAAATGATAAATATCTAAATTTAAGTTATTAATATGTTTTAGACGCCTTACAATTGGTTAGTTATATAAGTAGTTATTTGACTGAAATTTTATGTGAAATACATTGTAATTACGTAAACTTCACTGAGGGACCTCAAGGTATATTTCATTATGTAATAAGTTAGGTGCATTTATAATGCCATTTATGATAATGTCATCTTGTAGGCGTTGTAACTTTTGTTGAGGCAAACTGTGATAACTTTATCTAGTAATCACACGATACACGTACACGTGGTATGTTATCCTTGGTGCCGGAATCCGACCGCCATGCGCAACTACGAGGTTAGAATCTCGCTGTATTAACTACTACACGTTGTTTAAATGAAATTCCAGTGACTATTTTGAGTATATTAAATTTTCTATTTGAGTTATGTTTTTGTTACTATATGTGTGAATTTGATAAGTTATTATTTTAAAGTTTAGAAATCTTAATATTTGTTAAAATATAGTAGAGTGTATACTACTTTGTCATCCTTTAAAATGCCAAAGTGTGAAATAGGTACGTGTAAACACTATAATAAAAATAGAGAAAGTACTGATGTAAAATACTTTAGCTTACCACAGACTGAAGATTTGGCTAAGCATTGGATAATCGCTTTCCGAAGAGGAGATAAAATAAATTAATAAATTTGAAAAACGGTGAGTTGTAAATAAATTCTAAAATAATTATTTCAAAAATGCAATAAGGACAAATAATAAGGTAATTACTAAGATTAGTTGGAAAATATTGTTCTAATCTGGTTTTCAGTGACCTTGTAAACTATGTGTCACACCATAAAACAAATATTATTTATTGTTTTGTAACGAACGATTACACATAGATAAAAATTTTTTCCAGCAACGATTTGCTCCATACATTTTGAAGAGAAATATTTTGATATTCTTTTATTAGAAAGACTTCTGAATTACACCCAAAGAATGCTTGTCATTTAAAAGCTGTCATTTAGAACCTACTGTGCATATACTTGGAAGTCTATCAGGTAATGCTTCAAAGCGAAAGTCTCTAATATTTGCAAAAAGAAAATGCAGAAAAGAAGTGAAATATATCTTAAACTCATCAGTTAGTACAACTTGTACATCAGAGACATATGAAATAATTTGTAACAAGTCGGAGGTTGCAAAAAAAACAATTAATTTCAGCATTACCATAAGACCGAGCCAATGGCTGAGAACATGAAAAATAATATTTTAAAATTTGTACTTGACTATTTTGGTTTCTTACATATTAATATTAGCAGAGTTTTTAAGTGATTATCGAATTTTAAAAAAATGTTGGATTGTTATAGGTATGAAGTTCCAAGTAACAGTCACATTTTTATTTCTCAACAAATAAGGTGCACGTGCAAGTAATTGGGCTGAGACAAAAAATAAACAATTTGGAATCACTGAATGAAAATCTTTTGAAAACAAATCGAAAAAACTAAATCATTTGCTTCCCTAAAATATAATACTGCCCTAACAAAAGTTTTCACCCCACAACAAATAAGAGTTATTAAATTCAAGGGCAAATGTGAGTGCTTCGCAGAAGGTATTGCTTCCGCCATTTAATTGCGAAGTGTAGGTCCTACAGGCTTACAGGTACTTAATGGCAAATAATTATCCATTGTCATATATGTCAACCAATATTGATTTGTTGGGTTAGCAATTTTAAAGGCAACGAAGGAATTTTAAAATATACTAATAAAAAAATCCTCTAATTTTAATGTTCTTGATCTGCTATGTGGATTGACATTCAATGAAGTTTATGTCTCTAACAAAATGGATATAGAATTGTTGTACCACACAAATCGTGTCAAAACTTTATGGCGCCTGGATTGATTTCCGATTGGAAACAATTGTTTTTTTATAAATTTGATTAATATATGACAAAAAAAATTATTGAAGAAATTATTTCTGAACGTTTTCAAGCAAATTTTATTGTGGTTGCTATTACAAGTGACATGGATCCGGCAACGTATTGTGGAATAAGCTGAATATTGGACACCATAAAAGTTGCTTTTTCGTCATCCTAGTGACGATAATTAAAAAAAATATTCTCAGACGCATCTGATAAAAGTCGTAAGAAATTACTTAATAGACGGAAGATTCATTATCGACTACAAAGTAATGAACACTGATTACTTAGAAATATTCCGGAATATGTCTAGCACGTCCACGTATGTCTAGCACGTCCAATGGAATGAGCCCATCCAGCAGTGCAATTTTAATCAAACTGTATGGTAGAACCTATAAAATATTCTGAAGATAGTGGTCTTATACCAACAAATAGCTTTTGGAAAGAATCGTATGAAATCAACGACTGGTTTGATTTGTTAAATTCGCATTCAAAATTTATTCAAAACTGTCGCAACTTTCGATGTTTACCCGATTACCCGGTGCCGATATTTACGACCAAAAAACCCACCGAATAAAATCATGGTATTCATCAAGTTAATAAATCATTGCTGGTGATGTACGATTATTTAATGAAAAATATTGTTTAGAATAAATATTAACCTCCAGACTAAACTAAAATGTTCTTGAGAATTTCACTTACATTTAAGAAATGGGTGGAAGTAATAACTACATTATAGGACGATATTCAGCAGATATTTTTACGGAAACCAAAATACAATTGAATTTGACGAGAATAGTTTCTTAGATATTTTGAAAGATTTTTGCAGCCTAAAACCTGACGTGGAAAACTAAGAAGTTTCTTTCGTAGAACCACTTATTTGGGAAAGGACGAAATTGTCAAAGAAACAATACACTTTATGGAAAATTTTAAGATTAAAGCAAATGTTAGACGGAAGTCAATGAAATATTGTCACGTTTAAATTTGGGAATGTTCGAGCTTCCAGCAACCTGACGGGTTGAGAGAATTTTTGTTAAAAGAAGACGTAGCAATTCTCTCCTGCCCTAAAGTACCATTTCGTCCAAGAACCAGAAAATGAGATTCACTTTAATACCCACCTTAATTTACCTGCTTACGAAATGAAGTTATAAGTAATGAAGTTATAATCCCCGAGTTTCCCAACACTATTTAAAATAAACCACAAAATTTTGCAATTTCAAACGTACCTTAATCATAAATTTACCTATACCATTAATGATAATCATAAATTGACTTCTATGAGCCTAAATTTATTGAGAATAATCTAAGAAATGCGTACTTGCAAATAAAATTATAGTTCGTACATTCAAAATAAATTATTAAGGCCTTATCAGAAAAAAAAAATTAATTCAATCTTGTGTTCAAGCCTGCGAAAAGATGAATAAAAATGGCGCTTATGATTCATCAAATTAGTTCCCAAATTATTTATAAAACTATTCTACTTACAGTTTCTGAAGTTCTGAACTTATTTTTAGAACTACGCACAGTGACCTTATTTATTTATTTTAATATAATTTGCCTCAATAAATATAATTGTTGCCTATCAATTTAATTTATTCAAAGAATTCAACTCAAAAGAACATATTTCTCTTATTTAACATGTTAATTTATTCATGATGTAATTTGGAATAAACTATAATCTAATTTAATGTAATTCATGATTTTACTTTCAAAACCCTGACTAACAAAATTCAATTGCTCCGTAGACTGTGTGTATCTTTTAGACATTTCTTTGACTAGCTGATGTGCCTACGAAACTTACGATCAATATCCCTCAGTACTTTTCCTCTTCTCTAGTAAACTGCTATACCTTAATATATACTTTACCTAAATACCTTTCCCACTATTTCACAAATTACTTTTGGCCATAATGGCTTCATGTTCAATCAGCACTGCGCTCTTCTCATACTTTTGCAACATCATGTTGTACGCTTTCACTAACTATTTTTTCATTACAAATCAGATCTATTCTCACTGATAACAACACGCTATGTTAACTAATGATTATCATAAATTTGCGGCCACCCTCTCGGCTAATAAATGGTATAATTGACGTCATTGGCTTTATGTTTAACCGACGGAAGATAACGCTACTCTTCGATTCGCATGGTGAAGTACTAAATTAAGTATGAAATGAAGTTTAAATGAAACCTGGTATTCACTAACATGTTTGCAACTGGTTTGTCTAGCTCACAACATGCTTAAACTACTAAACATTTCAAATAATCTAGCTATCCTGAATTAATCAAATAATTTAGAAGTCAAATATTTAAGCAGGTAATCTTCGAAAAATTGCGAATCAAATATGAGAGACTATAAAGCTAGAAAAAAATCCGATGGACTTTTGGGTGGATGGCCATTTCTGCTTTAAGGTATTTAACCTTTATCAACGCCCTCTTTTTACAGTACATCATTGGATTTGTATAAGTGAATACACATGAACTCCGTTTTGTTACATATAACATATATAGACTTTTCAATCAAACAATATTTGTCCGATGATAGGTTTAGAACGGAGTTAACGTATATTCACTTATGCAAATACAATGATGTTCTGTAAAAAGAGGATGTTGATAAAGGTTAAATACCTTATAACAACAATGGCCATCCACCCAAAAGTCCATCGGAATTTTTTGTAGCTTTATAGTCTCTCATATATCATTCGCAATTTTTCGAAGATTACCTGCTTAAATATTTGATTAATTAATGTGGTTGCTTCATAAAGCAAATGATATCCATGCACCTAATTTGTTAATTTAGAAGTATCAATCGGACAATACTATCTATCATAAAACTAAACCAGAACAAGGACAAATTGCCTCGTTACAATATATTGCAGCCTAGGCTGTAGCATTTAAATTCAAGAACACATTCTCACTGGGTAATCCAATATCAAGTGTAGGTATGAGGTATGAATAAGCTTCTAGACTGGATACAAGCTAGTTCCAGAGGTACCCTTTTACATCGAAATTATAAGTTGTGGGAAATATCTTTGAACCTTGAAGCTGACTTCCACAAAATGCATAGGACATCTTTGTGCAGAGAAAAAAATCAGAATTTAGCCGATAACATTGTCACAAACAAAAAGGACATCTGTGCCTTACGAAATTGTTCTTACTTTCCGAGAACTCTAATATATATCAGATTGCGACATTTGAAGTTTATTTTCCTTTTGTCTCTTGTTTTTGTACAGTGTAATAAAATATTTGTTTTTTTTTTCTTTTTGCGTAAAACTAAAGATATATTTATAATACTACACACATTTAATATTTTATACTTTTTCAATAAATGTAGGTTAGTTAAATAACAATTTTTATTTTTGATAACAATTTTGCTTGGGCTCGTATTCCGTCGCATATAATTTACAAACTAGGCCTTATTTACTGTGTACAATGTACAAAGTTAATATTTTTAATTCGTTAATCGAATGTATTTTTAATTCGTTAAAAATCAAATGCACATCGTAAAAATTAGATTGGGAAAAATTACCTTGACAATAGTTTGGTTTTCACAATAATTTGGTTTGTGGATAGTTTGAAATTGATTTTCCGGGTCTACCCCTTTCTTCATGGACATAAAAATCTTAATCACAACTCCTACTTTAAAATGAGAATCTCTATGCTTTTCATCAAACTTGTATTCGTCGATCAGCGATTTTCTCTACTGCTCTATTACTATTAAAATCGGCTTTCCGATTTCTTTTATGGTTTCATTTGTAACGTATTGCATTAATTGTACATAAGTTGAATTTCTTGGCTCCATTCCATTAATAGGAAACAAGGAGATACTTTAGTTGTTTCTTTTACAATTGCATTGTAAGCAAATGTCACGGGATCTAAATATTCACACCAATCCGTTTGAGGTGATTATATATGTGCTTAACATATCAATTAATGTACCTTTGCAAACCTAATGAAACGATATCATTAATTTCCTCTTAATTCCCATTATTTTGAGGAGTTCTTCAAACATATCAGCGCGAAAATATTATCCGCGATCACTAAGTATATTACGAGGACATTAATACATATTTATGGTTCGACCAACTATAAGTCAACAAAAGATTGACTCTATCATATCAAAAGGTGAGCCAACTGCAATAGATTGCTGAAGTCCACCTGGTTTTAAATATGTAGAACATTTCATAGCTTGACAATCAATCCATTATTTAACAAAATTACACCTAAATACACCAAGGGTATTGTCTGATTTTATTCATCCTTCACATTGTTAACTTAGATATCAATATGAAACTATAGGTACTAAAATAAATTTTATTATTTAGCTAATTAATACTCCACTATATACAGGAACATTATTTTATTTTATCATGTTTATTGTTGTCGTGTTTTATCTTGTTAAATATTCAATAAGGCTGCTTTATATACATTAGAACAAAGGTTGTACTAATTTTAAATACGATTAACCAAAGATTAACTATGAAATTTTAATTTGTAACACGCAACGCAATAATTGATGTGTTATAATAATGAAGTCAAAAATGAAATTCTTATTATGACTGAAATTCTCCATTATGACTTCTTCACTGCGATAAAAATAATTATATAGTAATAATGTATAGGTATGACCTAAATGCAAATTTACGATGAACCACATGCCTTCAATCAAATGGCACCATACTATTAACTATATTTCAAGCTTTCATATGAATAACCATATGTTTTTTGATATTTCTCTTTCGGTTAAATTTAGCTCCACATTCAAAACAAGTATATCTTAAATCAGGGTTATGAATATACATATGGTTTGATAAAGATTGCTTCAGTTTAAAACTAGAGTCATACTCTACACATTTGTATGGTTTTTCGCTAGTATGAGTAACCTTGTGCCTATTTAAAACCGATTTCTGTCTAAAAGTAGAATCGCATTCAAAAAATTTGTATGATTTTTTGTCAGTATGAATAAGCTTGTGTCTGTGTAAAACCGATTTCTGTCTAAAACTAGAATCGCATTCTAAACATTTGTATGGTTTATTGTCAGTATGAAGAAGCTTGTGGCCATTTAAATACGATTTCCGTCTAAAACTGGAATCGCATTCTAAACATTTATATGGTTTTCTATCAGTATGATTAACCTTGTGCCTATTTAAATCCGATTTCTGTCTAAAACTTGAATCGCATTCTAAACATTTATATGGTTTTATGTCAGTATGAATAAGCTTGTGGTAATTTAAATGTGATTTCCATTTAAAACTAGAATCGCACTCTAAACATTTGTGAGGTTTATTAGTACTATGAATAAGTATGTGGCTATTTAAATGTGATTTCTGTCTAAAACAAGAATTGCATTCTAAACATTTGTATGGTTTTTTATCAGAATGAATAAGCTTGTGCCTATTTAAATGCGATTTCTCTCTGAAACAAGAATTGCATTCTAAACATTTGTACGGTCTTTCGTCAGTATGAATAAGCTTGTGGTTATTCAAATGCGATTTCCGCCTAAATCTAGAATCGCATTCTACACATTTGTATGATTTTTCCCCACTATGTATAAGTTTGTGGCTATTTAAATGTGATTTATATTTAAAAATAGAATCGCATTCTATACATTTGAATGGTGTTTTGTCAGTATGGATAAGCTTGTGCCTATTTAAATGCGATTTCTCTCTAAAACAAGAATTGCATTCTAAACATTTGAATGGTCTTTCGTCAGTATGAATAAGCTTGTGGTTATTTAAATGCGATTTCCGCCTAAAACTAGAATCGCATTCTACACATTTGTATGGTTTTTTCCCACTATGTATAAGTTTGTGGGTATTTAAATGTGATTTATATTTAAAAGTAGAATCGCATTCTAAACATTTGTATGGTGTTTTGTCAGTATGGATAAGCTTGTGCTTGTTTAAATGAGATTGTTGTCTAAAATTAGGATTTCCTTCTACACATTTGTATAGTTTTTCATTATTATGGATACAATTGTGTCTCTCTAAAGAATATTTACTTGTGCAACTAAATTCACATTGTACACACTTTTCTGGTTTTCCGCCAGTCTGAATTTCTACACTTGTCGTCAAAGTATTGTTACGATCTAAACTAGTATCATATGTAGAATACTTCTCTTCATGAAGACTTTCTACTTCGGTTTTAAATTTGTCTTTAACTTCTAATTGCTTGCTGTCATTGGGCAATAGCTCATTATGTACACTGTCAATTTTAATGTCTACATCAGATTCACAGTTTGTGATTTCGTCCGTAAATTCCAAATTTCTTTCTTCATCAAACGACAGCGTAATTTTCTTCGAAGTCATATTAGAATTAGATGGCAAACACTTGTATGCTTTTTCAGTTTCATGAATACGCTCGTGATCTGCCAAACCAGCTGCTTCCTTGAAATAAGCTTTATTTTCAAAACAATTGTATAGTTTTTCGTCCTTGTAAATTTGCATTTGTGTTATCAGAGTACTGTTATGCATTAAACTCCTATTATAATCGAAACAAGTTTCTCCCTGATTTACATTTTCCGCCTTGTTTTTAAATTCGTCTGTATTTTCCATTTGCTGGTGGTCAATTGATAATAGTTCATTATGTAGAATATCAATTTTAATATCCACATCACTTTCATCGCCTGAATTTTCTCCTGTAAGGTCTATATTTGTAGGATCTGTTTTTATTAAATTGATATCCATCTTCCTATTTAATACGTTCTCTATAGGGAGCTAAACCATATAATTTACATTAAAAATATCGACGTTCACTTTGAATTGTCTAACATATTCTATAAATACACATTTATCAACTGGATTATCATATTCACACAACACCAACATTTTACGACGAAAATTGATTGAAACACGACTTCTTCTTCTTTAAAATTTTGTTTGGTCTTGACACTAGGCCTTTTAACCATTATTATCCGATACCGAAATGAAATATACAGCCCGGCGCTTGCGCAACCGATAACTTCAACCTCATTCGGGATGTAAAACATATTGTATAAAAACAAATACATTTGACGACACACGTTTTATCATAAACAAACTATATTTCAGGACAATGATTTAACAAAAGAACTCGAACTTAAAATTGATGATTATATGTCAAATCGCTTGTGTATGTTTGTGTGTGATTAGCAATACCACTGCCAGATTTCAGCGAATAAATAATAAAAATCTTAGTCTCTATAGTTTAGTTTACCTTAAATGTGAATATATTAATTCGAAAAATTAGGCAATACATCCAATCGGTTGAAATGCATTTGGTTTTCCAGCTAAAAATACAGCTATTTATCATAAAATTGCACCTGATAATGGACAAACATTATTCGTATGACAATTCAATTGAAAAAACAAATATGACAAGTTTTATCCGTAAAAAGCGTATAAGCATCTTGTACAAGCTCTTCGTACGGATGAAACAGATAATAACGTGCATAACTGGAATTTTGTGAAATGATGCGGTCACATAGAGATTCCTGAATGACTTTCTATTTGACTAACTAAAATTTTATAATTTACGCTATTAAACAGATAACGAGGATGGGAAATAATCAGAATAACCCAATGATCCTGGTCTGGGCTGGAATCTGGGAAGGAGGAAATCAAATGCCTCTACTGTTGTGATGACATCAGGGAGGAAACGTATTTAGCATATTTGAAAAGCTTGTTCGACTACTTTTAAGATGTTTCCACACTTCTAAGACAATAGTTTTGTTTCACCAAGATAGAGCTCCAGTACTCTTCGCTAATAACGTGCATAACTAATAACTACTTGACTCAGATCTATCCTAATAGATTAATTGGATGGACAGTCCTGTACAATGGCCACTCCAAGTCCCAGATCTTATTCCCTTGAACAATTTTCTTTAGGAACATATCAAATCTATGATGGACTAGGTGAAAAACTAACAAATATGATTAATAATACATAAATTACACATTTTTTTTGTCATTGCCATTATTATCCGTTAATTAAATTTTTATTTTGTTAAGTTTAGTGGTAGGAGCTGCCATTTTGTACCTTTCCGTATAAAGGCACAAAACAGCTGAAGCACGACTTTATTGTCGACTTGTGTCAATTGTTATTGTCGCTATCTAGAGTTCCACAAGAACATATTTATAAAGTTATTTTCTGTTAGATGGCCCTATTTGTATTAGTTTAATATTTAGTAAAAAATTATATATACTAATATGCCTTACAAAAGTTTTCAATCCTAGCTTCCGATCAATTGAACAGAAATTTACATTTTCTTAATTCCATTGTTAAATTATAAAAAATGTGGGCTGGAGTGGCATCCTATCTACCACACGAAGTCAATCGTTTTATATTTTGCATAAAACAAAGGTAATTACTTAATTTTGACCATGTAGCCTTATAATCCGTCTATTAATATTAAATTCAATTAGCAAATAGTTGTTTCAGGTAACAATCGAATAGCATCAAAATCGCAACTGTAAACATACGAGCAAAGCTTACTTTGCATACCTATTGATTTAATATTTTATAGTAGCCTACCTGTTTGATAACATTACGAACATCTGTTCGTTAACATAACATTCAAATTGTCGATATTACTTGTATTCAGACATTCATTATATGTTTTTATAACACTAATAAGTGTCGGATTTATCGCCATTTAGTTAAAAATTTAAACTATACGTGACAGACTAAATTGAAATATATATTTGGGTATGCAATGAGCTTTTACCCCTCCTTAATATAAATGATGAAGTCCTAGCGTAACAATATTGTCGCGTTTAAATTTAGGAGATAATTTTAGCTTTTAACACGACTGACAAGTGACAAGTCAGAATATTTTTAATGTGATACGCAGCGATGCTCCCGTGCACTACAGGACATTTTTGTACAATAACTACAAAATGCTACTCATTTTAATACCCATTTTAATTTACCTATTACAAAATGACGTTATAAGCCCCAGATTCCCTACACCATTTAGTATAAAACACAGTCAACCGTATTTATAATTAAACAGAAATCAGTGCCACAACTTCTACCAATCGTGTTTCTTAGTCAAGACGGTAGACTGTTTGAATAAAAGAGATGCATAAATTCAACTAACTGAATTAATAATCATTTGGTTAATGTTACATGCAAATAAACATTAATTATTCGTACATTCACAATAGATAACGCTACATCAAAATATTAAACTAAATTTATTTCAATTACTACGTACAAATAGATTAATAAACATGTCGTTCAAGAATCAGAATGAAAAAAAATTATATTTACTGCTTATATTGCATTAAAAATCAGTTTTTTTGTATTTCTCTTTAATACATAGATTTACTAAGTAATAGACGCAACGACAAATGAACTCCTAAGTTTTTTATAAATATATTTTACTTACAGGTTTTGTCGTTCCTGCCATCACAAACTTATTTTAGAATAACGCACCGTTACTTTGTTAACTTTGTTAATTCATTTCAACTTATTTTAAATCATGTAAAAGATCCAATGTAACGTGGACTGTAATTCCAAGATATAAAAATTCGTAGACGTGATCGCCACCCCATCTTTCATATACTGGAAGTCCTACATTCTGTTATATCTTGCATAAAACAAAAGTTGAATCCTTTAATTCTGACTGCCACCTTATAACTCGTCTATTAAATTCAATTAGCATAATAGTTGTTTATCAAAATTAGTCTAACTTATAAATCGCCTATCCATCAATCCCTATCTATGCCTACGACGCGGATAGCCCCGCTGTTCGATTTGCCATGACCTACGATCTTTCTTGACTCTCTTTTCGACTAACTTCTAAAAGAGCAGCCAGACTGCCTCGGCCTTATGAATTCATTATGAATGGATTCGCACGGCCTGCAGGCATTTTTGACTTTCTATTTCCCCGTATCCGCTTTACACAAATTGAGGCCATGAGTCTTACACTTGTTTCCCAAGTTTTATTTCTTTTTAACTTTCAAAGGAACTAAAAAACACCCCGTAAATTCGTTAAATTGTAATTTTACAAGAAAATGTCTCAAATAAAACTCAACTAGTTTTTGGTAGCCTATACAATAACAATAAGTATTTAAGTATTCTATCTTTTATAGAGATATATAGAAGATATATCTAGATATATCCTGAGATATATCGAAATATTTCTAAAATTTTAAACGTGACAAGGTCGCGTTCTACACCAGTTTCAGGCATGGCACTAATTTCTTTCGACGCATAATACAAGATAGTATATGCCAGCAGTGGCCAACTTCTGTATATATACGATCGACTTTTTCCATGAAACATGTGTCGCGATCTACTTATTCAAATCATTATATTTGATACAGTAGAACCTATATAATCTACTCTTCGATATACCGGATTTTGAATTATCCGGATGGCTAAATAGTAAAACAAATTTCATAAATTTGCTGCATTGCCTGTGGTGGATTTCGCCACTTTCAAATATTTGTGTATTTGCGTACATCAGCCGTATTGTACTGTATGGCCAGTAATATGTACCGCCTTCAAGATGTGTAGTAAATTCTTACCAATTCTTAACTATTATGATTATTACAAGCACTCGCTTAAAATTGTCCAAGCGTTTAATAGCGCAGTACAATATGTAAAATATTAGTACGGCTCTTGGCGGTGCCAATGCATGATTATCAGAAAACGTTTGTATTTGAAAGTCTTCTTATAATAAAACGTTGAAAGTATCTGATTTTAGCTGTCAAAAATGATTTTTTTGATTATCTAAATTTTTCGTTATCCAGACTATCTATCGTAGCAAAATTTTAGTAGTTATAGCGATCATTTGCCTAATTAGTCCGGATAATCAAGGTTCTATTGCACCTACAAACTTGTAATTGGCATTGCAGTGACGGAAAGAGTATTAAATCAACATAATCAAACAAAGAGCGTCTTCAATATCTATTGTCATTCGATAACAATTGGATTCTACGCCTACCGCGAAATAATTTCAGTTTATAAAAGTCTATTACAGAACGCGCCTTTAGCGCGCATCTAACGCCTCCAATCTGAACACTTGCAGATTAGGGAATGAGCGCCATTTGAACATAACCTTACGGTTGTTGCTCATTGAGATCGTTTCCTATCGGCTGCGATCGACCAACAATCGCTTCGCGATGGACCAGTGGATTCCTGCCCGTCCAGGCGATCGACCATTCCTGCTATATGCGATCAAAATTTCAGTGTTCTAGTTTTAAAACTGAATTTCTGAATAAAATGAACATTTAGACCCCTCCCAAAATTATAATGTGCATCCGCTACAACATTTATTGAATTGGAAAAGCACCTATAAGTTATGTAGTCTTATAGGTCTCACACAACGTAGAATACTTTTTCCTGTAACTTTGCGTATATGTGCTATTATTTAGGGCTCAC
>WYDF02003800.1:0-13997 GCA_009867245.2 Adranes taylori
AATCCATTTTTATTGAATTCTAAATAATTTTGAAAATTTGTAGTAACGAAACGGTTTGATATATTTACAATCTGTCATTTTTGTTTGACAACTGACAGATCAAACTTCATGACGCTTAATAGGTTAATAATCGCTTAAGTACAGTGTTGCCACATCCCGAAATTTTAACAGCATCCCTCATATATACGTTTTCTAAATAAAATAGTTTATTTAATGTATACATATAACTTTTATTTCATTTTTTATCGTTTAGAATTTTGTGAATTACGTTTTAAATAAGTATTAAAATGCTTTCCTTTATTAATCTAACAAAATCCCTAATCTTATTTTTTCATGAAATTTATTGACTCATGCTGAAATAAACAAACCATAGTTTATACTAAACCAAAAAACAGTTAAAAAACTACACATAATTATTTTATAACGTATTGCGCGTAATTTTGAAACCACCCGTCCCTGAAGGGTTAATATAGATGCCCAACCTATCGCTCAACTATAGTTCTATATACATACATAAAAATAGTAAGTAAAACATCCGCACATTTTGTTGAAAAGTACCCATAAAAATGAATGCCAAAAGATAAGCAAAATAAACATAGAAATACTAAACATACGGACACACTTTTAAACAAACATTATGCTAACTTATCTATGTTATAATGTTTACAATAAATGAATCGCGCGCTTTTTTATGATGATGCTTATTATAATATATTATCTTATTTTATCATATTCTCGTTATGAGGAGCGGCTGTTAACTTATATTATCTAGTTGTATGAAAATAATTCCCACTCACTAAAAATAAAACAACTGGAGAATTTTCCCTTGTTAGGAAGCAATGCTCATTGTTAGGAATGCATGCTGTAATTATTAACTCTTCGCACAATAATACAAATAGTTGTTTCATGTGTCAGCAGTGGCATACGTGCTATAAGTTTACCATTCATGAATCTGTCAAAACTCTGTACTTGGTGAATAACACTTTTTGGTGTCAACAATGGTACACTTCATTCTAACTCAAAAGTAGAATTGTATTTAAAAACAACCGTAATAATACCTTATAATACCAAGTAACGTAATAATACCTTAGAACATTTCAAATAAGCTTTCCATGTATTCTTATATGTGGTCCCATTTGGACCATACTTGGAGACTATTTTTATTCACTTTCCCCATATTTGTTCAAAAAATGATTCCTCAATGTCCTATGCACCAATTATTTAGATACAATTTGAGATCTTGAAGTGCTAGCTCAATAAGAAGTCTACATTCTAAGACCGTCCAATTTGCATGTTATTTTCATGGGACGAAATTTTGAATTTATTTCGTTGAAACATCGATGGATTTATTAAAATTTAAACTATTTTGGCATTTTCCTGCCAGTAAATAATAATAGTGTGGGGAAACCACAATTGTTAAGGTTTTATAAAAAATTAACAATTTCATAATCATTTTTTTTATTTTTTCAAAAATTCATAACTTTTTCGAAAATGGTTTTAAAAAAATGGTCACTATATAGAGAATTCTGTCATCTTTCAAATTCTGGTAATGACATTTTTTATTTTCGGAGGAGCTGTCATTTACTAAAGAAAATCCATTGTTAGACCGCTCTAACATTTATATGTGTTCATGAGTCACACGCTTTTATGCTTTTAGTTAATATAGTTATATAGATTAGGAAATCCCAATATCAAAAAATTAAGTATCACCAACAATTATGAAGATAAAATCACTATTGATGGCAGTATCTCCAAGATGCTCGTAGCTCTCAAAGAAACAGAGCTGACATTAAATAGGAAATTTGTCAACAAATCTGGAACAATAGAACAAGTAGCTCTGAAAGAAACAGAGCTGACATTTAATAGGAAATTCGTCAATACACCTAGAACAATACCATTGTTCCAGGTTTGTGTTGACAAATTACCTATTTAATGCCAGCTGTTTTTTTTAGAGCTACTTGTTATCTTCATGTCAGCTCTGTTTCTTTGAGAGCTACTAACATCTTGGAGATAATGTCATCAATATCATCTAGGTAGTAATAGCATTTTGACATTATTTCAAAGATACTAGTAGCTTTCAAAGAAACAGAGCTGACATTAAATAGGAACTCGTCAATGGCATTGTTCCAGATATGTTGGCGAATTTTCTTTTTAATGCCAGCTCTGTTTCTTTGAGAGCTGCTTGTTCTATTAATGTCACTGTACCTTTGAGAGCTACTAGTATCTTGGAGATATGCCATCAATAGCATCTTGGAGAAATGCCTTCAATAGCATCTTCGCATTCATAGCATTTTGGCAGTAATAGCATCTAGGCATTATTTCCAAAATGTCAGTTTAAAAAAATACTGACATTAAATAGGAACTCGTCAATGGCATTGTTCCAGATTTGTTCACGAATTTCCTATTTAATATCAGCGGTCTCTTTGAGAGCTACTTGTTCTATTAATGCCAGCTCCGTTTCTTTGAGAGCTCCTAGTATCTTGGAAATAATGCCATCAAAAGCATCTTGGAGATAATGCCATCAATAGCATCTTAGCATCCATAGCATATTGGCATTATTTCCAATATGCTAGCAGCTCTCAAAGAAACAGAGCTGACATTAAATAGGAACTCGTCAATGGCATTGTTCCAATGTTCCATATTTGTTGATGAATTTGCTATTTAATGTCAGTTGTTTCTTTGAGAGCTACTGGAACAATCGCATTGTTCCAGATTTGTTGATGAATTTCTTACTTAATGTTAGCTCTATTTCTTAGACAGCTACTAGCATGTTGCAGATAATGCGATCAATAGCATCTTGGCATTCTCTCAAAGATGCTACTAGCTTACAAAAAAAACAGAGCTGACATTAAATAGGAAATTCATCAATAAATCTAGAACAATGGTATTGTTCAAGATTTATTGATGGCAATATCTCCGAGATGCTAGTAGCTCTCAAGAAACAGAGCTGCTAACATTAAAAAACAAATTCGTCAACAAATCGGGAAGAATAGAACAATGCTATTGACGAATTTCCTATTTAATGTCAGCTCTGTTTCGTTGAAAGCTACTAGCTAGCATCTTGGAGATAATGCCAAGATGCTATTACTACTAAGATGCTATGAATGCCAAGATGCTATTGATGGCATTACATATCTCCCCAAGATGTTATTGAAGGCATTATCTCCAATATGCTAGCAGTTCTCAAAGAAACAAAGCTGACATTAAATAGGAAATTCGTCAACAAATCTGGAACAATAGAACAAGTAGCTTTAAAAGAACAGACCTGATATTAATTCGATAAATTCTTCAACGTTAATGTTAGCTCTGTTTCTTTGACAGCTACTAGCATGTTGCAGATAATGCCATCAATAGCATCTTGGCATTCTCTTGGTGTACGAGTGGAATTTCATTATATATGGTCTGTGGCATATCTAGAAAGTTATGACGGGTGTAGCCCGAATGGTGAAAGAAAGAAAACGAAAAATTTTTAATCTACTTTCCGATGAAAACTTAAAAGTACAAAAAAATGTAAAGATGGATTTTTGGAGTACAGGTTTTAGAACGAGTGCGGTTCACGTAGTAGTAGGGACTATAAAATTCCCTGTTTGGTCACCTTGTGTATATTTCTGTAATTATATTTTTATACGGTGGTTAACTCCACGCAGTTATTAATTGTACATGCGTTTAGTATAAACATTATGGACGTCCACGGTGGTGAGTTTTACTGTGTTACTTAGATATTCTTAGATTACTTTACATTTCATATGTTCGGAAGTATGCACGTTACATGACTTATCTGATGCCATGCCTCGAGTGCGGATCAATTAAACTGAATTAAATTAAACATTTTTCATCAAGCACGCTTCTTTTATTTTCGTAATTTGATAACATTTATCAATTGGAAGTGTATTTTACTTCGTGCTTTGTCATTTACAGTACAATTGGTAGATTGTGACTAGAAAGTTTCAACCTTCTCGGGTCATCTTCAGAAATACAGAATATTAATTCATGGTGAACTGTGTGGGTGCGAACTGTGAGAATGAACTGTGTAGTAGATACACTATATTACTGGGGTGGCGTTAGGTGACCATATTGGGGCTACGAAGAATTGAATCTAATGATATTAACGATTAAATGGGAGAGCGTCAACGAAGAGACAACCAAATAGACCAATATCAGTTAACCAAACAATGTGAGGTTTAGCAACAAGCAATAATTAGCATCAATTAACAACAAATAAACCCACGTTGCAATTGGCTAGACAACCAAACCAACATGAAATACAATAATTTCATGAGAATCAACCACCAAACGAGGAGGATCAATTAACAATGAAGCGGAAACAACGAGAAGACCAGAATAAAAGTTTGAGAGGGGGGTTAATCAACAATATTGGTTTGAGAAACAAAAGTTGATTAACTCCATTTATTCCTCCATATTGTTTTATTCCTCACATTATCTTATCGTTGCTTGTTGATTAAATCCATCCCTCCTTTACTCTCGTCTTGTCGTTCTTTCCAATTCATTGGTAATTGAGCCTCCTCGTTTGGTGGCTGATTCTCATGCGATTATTGTATTTATTGTTGGTTTGGTTGTCTGGACAAATGCATCGTGGATTTACTTGTTAACTGATAGTAATTATTGCTGGTTGGTAAACTCCCCTTTGATTGGTCGACTGATATTGATCTAATTGTCAGTCTGATCGTTGACTCTCTCCCATTTAATCGTTAGTATCATTAGATCCAATCCTTCGTAGCCCCAATCCTTCGTAGTCCCACCCCAATAATGGACACAGAAACGGACCAATCTATCAATCTTAAACCAAATTAAGGTAATGAATAAACATACAATAAATGACTCAGCATAGTAATAGCTAAATGTATTATAAGCCAGTATGGTCCAGATATTTCAAATTCCGGCTCAAACTGGGCGTAGAGCCACATACGGGCTTATTCTAGCGACTTCTTGCTAACTGTATAGTTAACTATGAAATTACAAAATACTACAACCAGTGGCGGAACTGTAAAACCCCCTCCCCCGCAAAACAAAACTGTTTCACCCAACTATTTTTTTATTTAACAAAAAAAGTCTTTTGACTGATAATTGGGCCCCCTATAGCGCGCAATGCAGGGTCCTTGTTAATTGATGATATTTATTGCTGGTTGGTAAACTCCCCTTTAACTGATACTGGTCTAATCGTCTAACTGGTCGTTGACTCCCTTAGTCGTTAATATCAATTCGGACGCAAAGTAATTCCACCGCTGACCTGTAAACCTATAAAAAAACGTTAACTAAAACTACTAAAACCGTACGAGCGTGTAACCCGTAAATCAATAGAAAAATGAGAGGATGTAACTATGTGCTTTCTTAAGAAAATGACAGGTTTCTCAGGCTAAAAATAGATTAAAAATATAAAAATAGATTTATTTGAAAAACAAACAAGGACGTACTTATGTAACATTGCGTAAAATTTAAATTTATTAAATTTTCAATTTCAATGGAATGATGGAAATTGGAAAAAATCCACAAAGTTCCAAATGCCATTTGGAAATGGAATAAGGCAAGTTTTCAAGGTCCATCTATTGAACCTTATGTTGGATCGTTAGATAAGACTTAAATAGGATTATGGTACTGAGGGCGTTTCATTTTTTCAAAATAATTTTTTAAAGATGAAAATGGGGAAACACTGAAAATGCGCCCTTTCCATGTATTTGATTGCCAGTTTTTCCACTATATGGAGAGTAGTGGAGTGAACGCACGGCACATAGTTCAACAGCTTATTTTAGGACGTTTCCGAAAAGAGATGAATAAAATTGTGGGGCATTTAGTTTTTGCGTTTTGATTTTTTGAGATTTTTTGCAATTTCCATTTCAAGGCTGGCTAATTTTAGTATTATTTTTACGCAGCATTTTTAGACATTTATATTCATTGCTCTTGAACGAATGCAGATAGCACCGTGAAATTTGGGTACGATATAAAAGACACATTTTGCTATCGTTTATACGTAACCACAGTTTTGTGTAACTTTTTTCCAAAAAAAAGCAGGTCTGGAAATAGTTGGGCTCGCTGGCCTTCAACACATTACACCATTGACGTGGAAAGTATAACAGATGGGCAAATTATTAAAACATAAAATGGTACAGTATTTGTTTTCTAGAAATCTCATACCATTCAGAACTTTCTAAAGGATCTGGGCTCAAAACTGTGAAGGGTTGAAACACATGGTTCACCCCTATTTTCAAAAAATCTTAGCCCTCGCTAATACAATAATCTAAACATGGAAAGCAACGCTTATAAAGAATAAAAATTGACCTATTTATAATTCTACGTTGTTTTCAGAAAAGCAGTCAGAAATTCTTAATTCGGGCCCTTTGAGCTCATTTTGGAATGAAATGCGTATGAAAAATAGCCTAAAAATGGCCGACTTTATGTCGGCTGACACAAAAAAACAATCGACCGATTAATAGCAATTTTGTGAATACTGTTCAATTTTTTTAACCTTTAAGTAAAATTATGTAAATTGGTTGAAAATTCGAATTTTAATGAGCATTTTTCGATGACCATGTTTTATGAAATTATTATCATAAAATTTCCTTGTAATGTATAGAATTTAACGTATTCGGCTTTTGATTTCATTATATGATTTAAATTTTATAACAATAAGTTTGGTTTATATGCAAAATGTTTAAAAAAAAAATTAATTATGACATTAAAAAATATGTATGTTGTTGCAGTAATAAATTTTTGTCATTACAAATGGATGTTTTTTTTTTTGACAAATGGACAAATGGTAAGTTTTGTGGAAATGTCAAAGTAAATTTAAAGTTAATCAAAATTTTTAGTGAACAAACATAAATATTGCGGTAAATATATAATAACTATAATCAGACTCATATTTTAAATTCACTGTGGAAGTAAATGGACTATTGTCCTCCATTAGTAGCTAATGAAAGTTTGTATAAGCCAATATGTCGCATTATCAACAAAAATTAATAAGTTTCGTCAGTTTTCATTTCCAGTCAGAATTATAAGTTTTTAAGTTGATTGATGTTAATAAATTGTTGGTTTGCCTAGTTTTAGTATATACAATAATGATCCAAATAAATAAATTTCATCCAAATAAATGCTTTTATGTTCTACAAAATCTTTGCTCCTATTTTATCTCAAATATGGGGAATATATTTCATAATTGGTAAACGGCAACAATGTCCTTCATGTAACTAATAGTGAATTTATAACATGGGTTAGACTTTAATTGAAAATTTATTGAAAAAGACGTACCCGGAAAACGTTCAATCGCTTTTCAATAGATAATACCATTCAGGCATCGGGAATAATAATGGTTGTCAAAACCAATAACAAAAACACCAGATTGTCATATTGGAATAATAATGGTTGAAGGATAAAATCCAAAACCAAAACTTGTTGTTGTTGAAGAAGAAGAAGAAGAAGTGATTACAAATGTCATGTTTTTATTTTGTGTATTAAGAACAAAACAACAGTTGAATTTGGTTTGAGATTTGTGGAAATGTCAAAGTAAAAGTTAATCAAAATTTTTAGTGAACAAACATAAATATTACAGTAAATATATAATAATTAATTGAAGATTTATTGACAAAGACGTACGCGGAAGAAAATTCTTTCAGTTGCTTAATGTCATTCAGGCATCAGGCATGAATAATAATGGTTGTCAAAACCAATAACAAAAACACCAGATTGTCACATTGGAAAAATAATGGTTGAATGATAAAAATTCAAAACCAAAACTTGTTGTTGAAGAAGAAGAAGTATTGAGAATAAACAAACAGATCGTTGAGTTGAAACAATTGCCAGCACTATTGCCAAATAAAATATTGGAGATTTTGGAATACTGTTGTTTAATTTCTATTGGTGGTCTTTATTGAATAACCAATTTTCTCGTCAATATCAATATTATGGATAGATATCTCAGTATTTTCAATCTGGTTGTTATAATGGTAAAATGAAATCAATGAATTGCATACAATTATTGTTTAAATTGAAATTTTAGGACACTAAAACCAATCCTATTGTTACTCCACTGCTACGTACTATTCGCTATAACCGTACTATACTGGTTTTAATAGATAGATTTGTATATGTCGAAGAAATATAATAAACTTGAAAATGTATAAAATAGAAAATAGTGTTATAGCAGTCAATAGAACTACCGTAGCATTTTACACGCATATATGCGACATACACTCCTTATACACTTGCACAATAATAATAGGCTTATTGATAAGAACAAAAGCCATTTTCTAACTTGGTGTCGTTTTCTTATCAGTTAATAGTTATACTAAATTACGCTACCTAAGCTAGGCACCAACTACATAAGTGAGCACGTTGTTCGTTGCGATATATACAAGGGGCACTAGAAAATGTCTCAAATCTGTCCTATAGGTGTTATTACGAATGTGTGTAAAAGTTATACACAGCTTAGATCCAAAAGCAATAATTTTCATATTATTAAAGAATTACTTGGAAAATATAAGTTTCACTTCAGATATCCTAATGGTTTTTACGAAGAAGCGCCATCTTTTTTTAATAAAAAAAAAAAAACTAAAAATGTAAATCAAAAGAAATTTAAAGCAATATTATTAAAATTGAATTCTTTTTATGTTATGTCAACATTTTTAATTAATTAATTTATGTAATTTTTTTTTAAACAATTTGAAAACCTACAGAACAGTATTCAGTATATCCAAACATTTATTTAGATGCTATTTTGAAAGCACAAGTCAGTGGAGGTGGTTAATCTAGCTCAAACCCCCTTCCACACATAATTCATATGATAATTACAGATTTCATAGAAATATTTGACGTATGTATGTGAAATATTATACGTATGTATGTGATCGGTTCGAGTCCCTCCCAAAATTATAATTTCGACTTGCCAAACAATAATATTAGACAAACTGCAATAAAATATTAGCTACTACGATTTTAATATAGTTAAACCATTTCGTAACACCCTGCATTTAATATAAGTGAATATCTCAAGCATATTAAAAGTAGGTGATCATGAAGCATATTCTAGGTCCACGAACTTCTCACATTGGGTATCGTTTTAAAAAGAATCAAGAAAGCTATCAAAAAGTAAAAAAGTGTTTTTTTGTTGCGAAAAATCGCCGCAGATTTTATATCAATTGCTCAGACTGTCGACAACTCCAAAACTTAATTGTTTTCCGATCTTCGTTTCTCGCAATCTTTCTTCGCAATTTAGAAAAAAGTTGAGAGGCGTTTTTCGAGATGAAGGACCGCAATCATTTGTACAAAAAAGAATGTTTGCAACTTCCGACGATGCAGCAAAAAATGTTTCAAATTTAGACGTGGCAACATCACATTCTATTACAACTATTTAAATCGAAAAAAGACAGTTGGATGCAAGATACAATAAACTATACGTACCCACCTATCTTGGGTTTACAATTTTTGGAAAATAAAAAAAAAATACGGATGCCAAAAGTTTTAATAGGAAAAATCGTTTATAATACTTTCTATTGCTTTAATGAAATAAGAATGGAGGCAAGTCCGAAGTACATTTCATAAGAGTTTAAAAAAACGTTTGAAAAATTAAAAAAATGTTAGAGGCTCAGTAGATCTGAAACCTAATTTTATGAGCTGTCAAAATACTAACAAGAATAATAATAACCTTTATTGGCATCAATAATACAATTACAAAAAATCATTTCTTATCTTATACAATTAAACCAAAATTAACAATATTAAAACACAGAAAGAAAAAAATTAAAATAATATAAACTATAAAAAAATATTTATATAATAAATTTTATTTATTATATAAATAATTTTTTAACAGGTAATTTTATTTCCTGATTTCTCAATATTTCAATGCTTTAATATACAATTTAACATTTATTTATGTGCCCTATTTTAAATTGCAGCTTGAGAATGGCAAGCTTGCCGAAAATGCATTAGCTAGTGTAGGATTTTTATAAATCATTAAAAACTATCGATGTAGCCGAAGACGACAATTTTCTTTTATTAATAATCATGGTCTACGAGTCATTAAAACATAAATTTTATTTTTAACTTTCATATGCCATATACGTACGAGGTACGTATAGCTACAGGAAGGATATACGAATCATGTTTTCAGAATTTTTTCTATTTCACTTTAGTATGGCTATTGTATTCATATCACCGCAAACCGTTCATACGTAATTTTAAAAAACTTTTTGTGAAAAATTTTAAAAAGGCATATTTTTCGATATCTATGCGTATGGATGGTGTGTTCAAGAATTTTTTCTTCCCTATGGGACTGATCTGTATGAAATTTGGTAGGAAGGTGCACACAATTGTTTCCAAAGAGTGATTTCTCATTTCTTTTATAAATCCGGAAATGCGCCATTTGTTTCTCCTTCAAAAATTTATTTGAAACATGTTTGTTTAAAATTCAAATTTAAGATATATACAGGCTGTTTTTTGTTTTGTAAACTTTGAGATCCATTTTCTCGAAAACGGCTAGATAGTGTACTGCATTACATATCTCGGCTCCTGTGAAAGTTAAAATATAAAACTTGGGGAACAAGTATAAGAGCCAGGGACCTCTTGTTTGTGCAAAGCGAACACAGTGAAAAAGTGACTCAAAGGCGGCAGCGGGGAAAAAGTAAGTCAAAAACGGTAACAGGCCGCTCCAAAGCGAACTGCGAAGCTAACCGCGGCATATGCAAATATAGAGACCAGGGAATTAATGGCTTGGCGAATTCGTGCATAGACGAATTCACAAGGCCAAGTTAGTCTGACGTGCTTCGCACGCCAGACTGCTCCAGAGTGGAGGGGGAGGGGGCCCTAGGTCATGCTAAGGCGCAGGCAAATATGAGGATCAACTATCGTGCTAACTAAATTTAATGCACGAATTATAAGGTGAAAGTCAAAATTAGAAAGTTCAACTTTCGTTTTATGTAAGATACGAAGATTGTTTAGTAACTACGTGGCCTAACACAGAAATGGCGCGAATTTGCAGGAATCTTCTTTATCATTCTGTAGAATCATCCTTAAATAGTTCTGTTTTTGACACTACGCCAACGTGAACGTCTTGTGTGATTTTGTAAACAATGGAAAAAACTGAGCTGAGAACAGTGATAAAGTACTTTCATTTGAAAGGCTTAACAGCAACCGAAATCAAAGCAGAGCTTGATTCAACATTATGGAATGCGCTCCTTCGTTTTCAATGGTTAAAAACTGGGTTGCCCAATTTAAGCGTGATCGTAGGAGCACAAATAATAAACTCCGTAGTGAATGTCCAAAAACTGATACTGTCCCGGATATGATTGAAAAAGACCACCGTATCGTCAAGCATGACTGTCAAATACAAGTGCGCGAGATAGCAGAGATAGTGAGTATCTCAAATGACTGTGTGCACAGAATTTTAACTGAAGAATCGGTTTGTGTTTCTCGCGACTTTTCGGCACGTTTTCTCGGCCTTCCGAAAGACTTTTTACGCTGTTCCATAAGAGTGGATGAAACCTGGGTCCACCATTACTCTCTAAACCAAAGAACAGTCCAAACAATGGACACAAACAAAGGTTCTCGGCCACTGAAGACAAAAACAGGTTTGTCAGCAGGAAGGTTTTGGGAACTGTGTTTTGGGATTCTCATGAAATTATTTTGGTCGACTACTTACAAAAGAGGAAAAAATAAAAAAAATGGCGAGTATTATGCTAAGTTTTTCTAACAATTAATCGACAAATCAAAGAGAAACGGCATCGTTTGGCGAAGAATAAAGTGCTTTTCCATCAGGATAACGCACCTGCCCACAAGTGTGCGATTGTAATGGCCAAAATTAATTAATTGGGATTTGAAGATTTAGTGCCTTATTCGCCCTATTCCCCAGATTTGGCTCCCAGCGATAATCATCTGTTTCCAAATCTGAAAAAATGGCTCGGCGGTAAGAGGTTTTCGTCTAATTTCCTAGTACTCGCTGCTGTAAATAGCTTGAAATCATCGATCTACAATGAAGGCATTGCTAATTTGGAATATCGTTGAAATAATTGTATTGGGCGAGCAGGAAACTATATGGAAAAATAAAATGTTTTTGTCAAAAAAAAAACTTCTCTTCTTTCTTAGGCGACGTAGTTACCAAATAATATGAAAGATGGCGTGGCGATCACATTCACGAATTTTTACAAATTGTACATAACCTATACATTATTTACACGTTTCTCAAAGGTCAGATTATTTCGAAACTAAATTGTCCATTTATTAAACACCTTGTATCGCTTGATAACTAAAGAATCTTTCGAAGCAGAAATTTAAAAAAACATATTGTGGAGCCATTTTCGAGAAAAATGATCGCAAAGTTTGCTAAATTATAAACACCCTTATGCATAAGCAAATCTTCAATTTACAAAAAAAAATTATTAAATAAAAACAAAAGCATTTTTAATGAAATATTTAACAAATGTCACTATGTTACAACTTGAGACATGGCAACGTAGCATATTATCATAAATATTTATATTGCATAATGCAGTTAGTTGTGTGCAGACTGCACAAAAATTAAGACCATGAATTACTGAAGACTAAGATAACTTCAATTATTGAGAAAATTCAATCCCGCATAAATCATGAAATTTCCTCACATATACAAAGCATTTTCTCTATATTCTAGTAGTTTCAGGACCTTTGTTGCACCATCCTAAATCTTTATTACACATTTTTATAATTGGATCTATTTTAAGGGGTGAGAGTTAAGTGTAACTACACTACTATAGTATACACAGTCAAAACCAATGCTCTTACCATACCAATGCTCTTATTTAATTTAAGTTTGCTAGATCAATTATGTATATTAAAAATGATTTTAAATTTTCAATCGGCCCTTGTACATTGAATAACATAAATTAGTTTATATCAACTTCATACACCGGTTTCTATTAATCTTCGTTTCTATATGTAATGTACATTACCTGTATGTTAAACTATTGTTTCAAAGCAATTTTCAAAACAAATCAACTAACTTATTGTTAGATATTGGATGAAAGTTTATATTTATTATGTTATTATAATATAAATGTATACGTTGAGTTTTCAAACACAAATAGGTCTAGCAATAATAGTTTACGCATTCTTTATCAAATCTGCATTGTAAAATGATTTTTTATGGAGAAAAATGTTCGAATGCATATATGTACATATCTATAATTATATATTAAAACAAGTGATTTAATTCATGAAGCGATTAATATTTGCTTATAAATTTAAATTAGTCTAAATAACAAAACTAATTACAAAAATTATAATGTGACGAGTACTAAGTCGCAACTTTCCAAACTACGCAATAATGATGTTAACATTTACACAATGCTTGACTTGAAGTTAAAATGTGCAAGCTGTGCGCTACATAACCCTGACCTAATTGTTGCTGGATCTAACAACCCATCTTTTATATACTGTAAGTCATAAGTCTTACTACTAACTAGTCCAGAAACTTAGTTCAATATTGAATAAAAATATTCGAGGGTAGCATAAGCGCGACCAGTTTAATGTAAATATTAAGCTACAATCATATCAGCTGATTGACCTCATAAAATGTTAAATACTGCTCCTATAACTATAACTTGTTCCGGTAACTAGAATTGTTAAGCGTCTGGGGAACAGCCAGACAGTTTAGCATATATTAAGTGAAAGCATTAGCATCCAGGAAAGACCAATTTCGAGTAACGAAAACTGATTCTATACTGTAGTGATATATGAATGTCCCCGTATATCACTACAGTACAGAATCAGCTGGTAGCAGAGAGCAGATGAATGAGGTGATAGAGAGGGTGAATAGATATATGAGGAAAAGAGGGGTGGAAGTGAATGTAAATAAGACAAAGGTTATGGTGTGTAAACGAGGAGGGAGAGAAAGGGTGAATGAGTGCGAATTGATAAAGAGGAGGGAGAGAAAGGGTAAATGAGTGCGAATTGATTGGATGGACGAAGGAGGAAAGGGAGGAAGCAAGGAATTGGAGGGTGTGTTTAGGGCA